>CABFWB010000032.1:241851-276008 GCA_902151455.1 Timema bartmani
CCCCCCCCCCTGACTATGGCCTTGCTCACGCTCACGCTCACACCCTTGTCATGCTCATGCCCATGCTCATGCCCATGCTCATGGGATGCACCGAGGTATTCACACTATGGGGATACTCATGCTCACGCTCATGGGATGCACCAAGGTATTCACACTATGGGGACACTCATGCTCACACTCTAGTCATGATAAAGCTCATGGGATGCACCGAGGTATTCACACTATGGGGACACTCACGCTCACACTCTTGTCATGCTCACGCTCATGGGATGCACTGAGGTATTCACACTATGGGGACATGCTCACACTTGTTATGCTCATGCGATGCACTGAGGTATTCCCATTGCGACACCCATGTTACATTCCTGACTAGTTCAAGATGTTAGTATTTTGGTACGTTCCATTGAAACGAGTGAAATTAATTTTTCTGAGAATACCTCTTACTGATGGCATTATTGTTAGATGAGGATGAACCAAAAACCCCCCAAAAAAGAAGAAAATGGGTGCACCCCTCTTTGCTGTCTAAAACAAAAGAGGGGGAGTTTCACACACTATACCCGCAATTATTTGATAATGAGACTAAATTCTTTTAATACTTTAGAATGAGTAAAGAACAATTCAAAATTGTACTTTCAAAAATTGAGAGGGACTGAAAAAAACAGGATACTAAATTTCGAGCTGCTATTTCACCAAGAGAGAAATTGGTGGTTTGTTTAAGGTAAGTAGGTAATATTTATACTATCATATTTTTTTGCATGTAGCTCATACAACATTAAATACAGATTACTACGGCTAATTACTATTTAAAAAGTGTATCACATTTAAGTGACTTTAAGACTTCCAAATGGAAAAAAAAGCAAAGAAATAATAGCTTATATACATTGTAGGCAAGGCCGTGGAAAGGGGAAGTTTTTTTTAGAGTTCATCTATCCCACACCTTCAAAACTTGATAAAAAATTTTAATCAAAACTACCTTATTTACTGTTTAAACCATTTTAAAATAAGGGGTCAAGGTAATATCTAAAAAGTAATAGTTCTGATGTTTAAATTTTTTTGTTTTAAGTCTCATACAAGCGAAGGATTATCAACACCTGGGATCATAATTGCTAAGGACTATCAACACCTGGGATCAAAATTGCTAAGGACTATCAACCCCTGGGATTGCACTTACATATATAGTTTATTTACGGTAGGAGATGCGGAAAGTTAAAAATCACCATGTATATATTTGCCAAGCCATATGATCTACAAATTGTTACTTTTGGCAGTCAAAACTTTCACAACAAACCATTTGTTTTTTTATCTACTTTTCTTTTAACCATTTTTACATTAATGAAACACAACCTTATTAAAATAACCTTTTGGGGGTTTAAAAAAAAAAGTTTTTGAAGCTGCATTTGTAGTTCAATTAAAAATGCTTTTCAAACGAGAGCTTCTAAAATGATGCATTATCTTCAAAAATTAAGATGGAAAACTAGCTGAAACAAGGGCAGTTTATGACATCATACAAACCATCTAGCTTGTGCTCATGCACTGTTTATAAAATAAAAACGTTTTATTTTGAAAGTAATAATAGTGTATGGCTCTTTCTCGTTATAAAAAGCATTTATTTATTTTGGTGGCCAATTAAAAGAAGATACAAGTGTGAATATAATACTTCTTAATTTATTATTTAATGTACTTATAATATCTCTTGTTTTCACAACTGCAAGACAAAAAATCAGAGTATTTTTACTAATATATTTTGGTTTTTCAATAAGTTACAAAACGCCAACTATACAGAAATCCTAAGCGGCAACATTTTTATCCCTCTTGTCCCAGACTTCTGGGTACTTCAAAATACTATTTATTAGTTATTAAATTACAGTAAAAAAGCACAAAGCATTCAGTTTATTATGGTTCTGGTGAAAACTGAGAAAAGTAACTAGAGTAGGCAGAATTGGAGTCAGTAGATAGATTGTGATGTGGCTGGTGGTGGTGATACATAGGAGCGATGCGATATGTTCATATTTTCGAGGTACGTCAATTCTGTCCCTGCTGGTGGATTTGGTATGTTGGTGTCACGATAATAATGTTGGGCTGGAAGCTGGGGCTGTGTTTGGGACCGTGACATAGACATTAAATATTTAACTTCCATCTGAGATACTGAGTTAAAAATTTGACTTTTTACTAGGTGTTGATCGACAGGAGAAAAGGTTCTAACAGTTTTCAGCATTGATTCAAAAAATAGGTTCAGAGAGTCCTTTTCTTTGTCTTTAACATCGATAAGAGCAGCTTCATTTAATTTTTCAATTAAATACTTCATCACTGCAGAAGAAGCTGTTTCCTGTGTATTTCGAGAACAAATACTTGTTTTTTTTTAGGAAGCGTGGAAGTCAGTAATGGCTTGAAAAGTCCGGATGTCGTTTGAGATTCTGGAGGCAAATATTTTTTTTTCTTCTGATCATTCACATTGAGTCTCTTCCAGTTCCATTTCTTTTTCATCTTCATTGGCATCGTTTTCTTGAACTTCCGAATCCACTTATGACAATCTTACTTTGTCCTTCATACATGAAATCAAAAAAGACACGATGTACTCAAATTTCCATTTATGGTCATTATTAGCTGCTTGGCCACTTACGGTGTTATACTTCTATCAAAAATGACACGATGTCCTCAAATTTCTATTTATGGTCATTATTAGCTGCTTGGCCACTTACGGTGTTATACTTCTGACAAAGTTTTCAATGTTGACTTTTCAAACTTATCCAGCTTTGTTTGCATTCGACACCTGTTACAACAAAAAAACTGTAAACAACCCAGACAAAAAGAGGAACATGATTTTACACCCACTTGACAGAAAATTGTATTTTTATATGAAACATTATAAAAGCCACAGCTAGTTGAGACATAGCTTGCATGTCCACACCCAAATCCTGTTATCTTTATGACATAAAAATCTGAATCTGTGACAAATTTAAATGCAATGACATAGAAGAAGCCAGAAATTATATTTTTTATTTCACGCTCCCGGCATTCCCACTTTAAGCAAAAATTAATTTATAGGTAATTATTAGATAATAATACATTCTGGCCACAGTTTGCTATAGGAAGTGAAAAAACTAAAAAAGGATAATCTTTCTGAGGGCCCGCCACCCCTTTCTATAGAACAATGATGACTGGCAATCGAAATTTATAGTCATTTGCTGATAAAAATAGGCAAAAACGTTTAATTGGAAAATTTAAAAAATACTATATTTGTTTTATATTTAATATTTAACAGATAAATAGAAATACTATATTTTATTCGCCTGGGAGTATTTGCCTGAAAGCAAGTACAAAATTTTAAAAGCGATTAATATACTATTAAAATAAACATGTTTAAAACGTTTTTTGGTAAAACATTTACTTTAATTCTATTTATACCGCTCGATGTCTAAACACATTTTAATGTTGCCATAAAAAACATTAGCTTGACAAGCAGTTCATGAGGTTTGTGATACTATCGTGAAAAATATGTTGAAAGAGGTCATGCCAACACCAACCAAAAAATAATGGGAGCGAATTGCAAAATAATTTTGGGAACAACGGCAGTTTCCCAACTGTTTAGGAGTGTTAGATGGGAAGCATGTTGTCACAGAAGCTCCTCATAGCTCAGGGTCTCTTTACTATAATTATAAGAAAACTTTTTCAATAGTTCTATTGGCATTTGTAAATGTAAATTATAAATTTATAATGGTTGATGTCAGGTCTTATGGACAAAGTAGTGATGGTGGAATATTTTCAAGTCCAACTCTTGGAAGGCGTTTGTAAACAAAATCTCTTGACATTTCAAGAGATACAGAACTACTAGGCACACAAAATATTGCACCATACGCTCAGTGAGAACTAGGAAGTTTTGGTTGTATCCTCGCAAGAACCATATTTAAGAAGTTGTGTTGTTGTGTTTTGTTTAAAATGTTGTCTAAAAAGATTTCACTATGATGCCACATTGAAACAAAAAGTTATTGTGTATGCAGAAGAACATGGAAATAGTGTTGTTAGTAAATTGGATTCAGCAATAAAGATATTTCTTAGTGTAAGATAGCTGTTTTGCTTTTTTCTGTTGATGGTACTGAAAAATTAAGGTGTGGCTTACAATCGATGGCGTCTTAGAATCGAATATTTACAGTACTAATGCATCTGTGGAATATCAAAGTGAAAGTGAAAATGAGAATGAACCAGTCGCAAATGTGAGTTACATGCAATCTGCTCCACTGGTTATACCTTTACATGGTACAACTCCCAAGCACAATGATGGTTACCTGAACTTTGGATTCACGTATACTGGTCCTGAAAACTGTCTGAATCCTGAATGTGTATGGTGTGGGGGAAAACTTAGTAACGAAAGTATTGTTCCGAGTAAAATAAATATACATTTAAATACAAAACACAATAATGTGACAGGCAAAGACAAGAAATCTTTTAGATGTTTATTATCATCTGCTGTAAAACAAGCTAAATCTATGGGAAAAATAACTGTATCTGAAAAAGCCCAAGTAGCCAGCTACAAAGTGGCTAAGATAGTAGCAATAAAGATGAAACCTCAAACCATTGCAAAGGATTTCATTTTGCCTTTTAATATTAAATCCATTTTAGGAAACACAAATGAGAAAGAAGTTTCTTTGGTACCATTGTCAAATGATACAATTTATCGGCATATTGACGAGATGTCGTCAAATATTGTGAAAAATGTAACTGAAGAATTGAGTGATGGATGAATATTCACCCTGCAGTTGGATGAGTCAACAGACATCAGACAAAAATTCTCGTATTAAGCTATATTAGATTTTTAAATGATATGAGGATTGTTTGTCCCGCGATTGAGCACTAATTAAAATACGGTTTAATATTGGTATTTATAGCCCCGTGATCGAGCGCCAATTAAAATGATCTAGAATTATTAAGCCCCACGTTGGGCACCAGTTAAAATGATCTGAAATTATTAAGCCCTACGTTGGGCACCAATTGAAGTGCTACGGATTGTTTGTGAGATAATTGGTATTTATAGCCCCGTGATCGAGCGCCAATTAATATGATACGAAATTATTATGCCCCATGATTGGGCTCCAATTGAAGTGCTATTGATTGTTTGTGAGATAATTGGTATTTATAGCCCCGTGATCGAGCGCCAATTATTGTGATATTTCTTACACTTATGAAATATACACACAAGTGGCTTATATATGACCTACACCTTGCCTCTTAGACCACTTGTCACCAGTGTCGAAAACAACTAATAGAAAGACTCCTGGGAATACGATGTTGAGAAGGCGAGCTTCCTATTGGGTAGAGGGAGCTAGCGTCACTTGCTTTTTGGTAAACCCTACGGAGTTGATTTTTAAAAGAAAAAATAAGTTTTAATAGTGCAATCCTTTGACCTTATTTCTGAAAAGTGTGTGATTCTCCATGGATGAAGTCTCAAAAGGATATGTTACATGTAGTTTATTGCAGAAAAATACTTTCATTCATGACTTTTTACACATATGAGAGGGGTCCAAAACAGTATCATTACAATTTATTGATAATGAAATTATCTAACAATTTTTGGCATGCACAGAATTACTTTGAACATCAGGAGGATTGGGTATATTCAAATACATCTTTAAGGCCACAAAAAATAATGAACTATGCTGAGTAAATTGTTTTCCTGTATTTACAGATGGTGCATTAGCAATGACTGGAAAATTCAAAGGTTTCATTGCTTCATACATTGTGAAGCTCTAATGGCAAAAACTTTCCCAGTTGAAATTAAAGGTGTTTTGGACTTTGTAAATACAAATGATTTAATAAATTTGATAAAATTCAATTTTAAAATATATGTATACATTTAATATAAAACATTATTTATATAGGCCTATATTTAAGGTGCAGCAGAAGGGAGCGCGAGTAATTTTACGTTTTTATAGCATTACATTTCTTTGGCTAAAATATATAAAAAAAATTCTCCAGTAGCAACATGGAATTTAGTTTTCTGCACATGTTAATATCAACAGATCTTGAATATTTGTCAAGGGTGTACTGGAATTTTGTCAAAACTTTTTCTCTTTATTTAAAAAGTTTTGATTAAAATTCCAGGACACCCTTGACAGATATTCAAGGATCTATTGATATTAACATGTGCAGAAAACTAAATTCTATGTTCTACTTGAGAAATATTTGTTTTTTTTTGCAAAAAAATTTATATTCTATAAAAACTGTACAACTACTTGCTCTCCCTTCTGCCTCACAGAAACAGATAATACAGCACAGAAATAACTTAATATAACAAGCTAGAATTTTCCAAGACTATAAAATTGTTTAGTTTGCACAAACTTGTATTAAAGGTTCGGACTTTAGCTTTAAATGTGAATACTTGCAGACAGGGCTGTGTAGTCGAAGTCGGAAGCAATTTTGGTTGGAGTGAGTTAAAATATACTGACTCCGGCTTCAAAATAAAAACTTATAATAATATTATAACCGGGGCGCAAAATTCTATCGACTAGGAGTTGTCACAACTCTGAATTTTTTAGCAGATTGGTTTAACATGAAAAGTCGGAATTGACACAGCTCCGATTTCTGTCTAAACAAATATTTAGTTGTTTAAAATACAGAATTGTAGCAACTTGAAACTGTCTCAACTCCATATTTGATAGAATATTGGTTGAACATGAAAAGTCTAAATTGACACAACTCTGATTTCAGTTTAGATAAATATGTAGCTGTTTAAAAATACAGAATTGTCTCAACTCTGTATTAAATAGGTCATTGGTTGAACATGAAAAGTCGGATTTGAAACAACTCCAATTTCTCTTTAAATTAATATGTAGTTTTAAAAAAAAATCCAGAACTGTAGCAACTTGGAATTGTAACAACATCTTATTTTATAGGATATTGGCTGAACGTGAAAAGTTTGAAACTGGCACAACTCTGATTTCTCTTTAAACAAATATGTGATCTTTTAAAATATTCGTAATTTTAACAACTTGAATACTTTTTTACTCATTGAATGTCTAATAGAGAACAGCAGGAACCATTAATATTGAAAATAACTGATAGAGTGCAACACCTTTCTTTGAACGCAAATATTGTTTTGGGATATTTATAAAAATATTTGTTTTAAACAAATTATATATATATAAATACCCAGGATGTATGTTTGCCACACACTTATTATGCAATTAGATTAAGTCAATGTGCTAAATATACTAAGAACCGACAAATTAAAAGGCATAAATCTGTTAGATTTATAACTACAATATATACAGTCACATTTATTATATCAATGTAAATTTATTATTTTTCATGTTTCTGTGAAAATCAGAGAAAATAAAATAATTTAACATTTATCTTTAAGGGGGAACTCACACAAAAGTCTAACAAAATGTGTAGGCCCAATTCTAACATCTTAAATCTAATGGTTGTTATTATTTAATAGCTTTGTATATCCAACTATAAAAAATACATAAGTTATTGAAGTTCAACTTATTTAAAAATTCTTATGTTTTAGCTTTCATGATTAGGCTATGCCCAAAATATTTTTTTCAAAAAATTTTACGTCTGTTTTTAAAAATAATGTATCTTTCACTCTATCCTGACAAGTTTAGAATTTTTTTAATTTAAATTAAAAATATATTTTTAAACAATAATTTTAAAAAGGGTCATATGTATCAATTAAAAATAAACTTATAGACATGTGTAAACTATAATTTAACCGCTTTCAAATTTTAATACCTTTTCACCTGAACATTTTTCTGAAACAGTACTGTACATCAAGTGTAGTGTTTTAAAACAATAGAATATTGTTGATTTTCAAATCGTTTCCACCCCCAGTTGTTGTGTGTGTCTCTTGAAGACATTTCCCTCACCGCTTGACTGATAGCTTCCCTCGCAGTACCACGAGGGTTTGTTATGAGTGACATCACAAACGGGTTTTCTTATAGACATTTTTCAGTGAGAATAGTTCTAATGTTTTAGATTTTTTTTTTCCCTCTAAAATGCAAAAATTTCAAGTAATATTATTTACTACCCAAGTCATTTTGAATATTTAGCCTATAATTGAATAGTTTTTCTTTTGTGTATAATATATTTGTGATAGTTTCAAATAATTTTAACAATTCACATTAATAAATATAGTTCATTTATCTGTAAGGTGATCTGGTACCTTAGTTCTAAATAAAACAGTGTCCATGGGGAACAAAAAACCGTGACCCTTTTAAGTGAAGAAAGGAAAGTTTTGGGGTAGAAAGTTGAAACTAAAAGCCAAATAAATAAACGATATAGCTATTCCTCGATGAGTGTTAGAATTTCAATTTGATTTATATCTAGTAAGAAACAGGTATTTAAATTAGCTAAGTTTGAATAAGAATATAGGCCTACACATATTTTCTTATTATTAGCTTTGCATTAGAAATATTGCTTGTTTATGTCATACAACGTAAATCTATTAGCTTTGTAAAAAAATGTTCTCAGAAATAACTACAATATTAACTATATTAAATAGATTTTTACTTAACAGATACATTTCCTCTAAATATATATCTTCCTCAGTCCTACTGCGTTAGTATAGTTAAATTGTGTTTAAACCAGATGGATAATGAGCAGGGCCGGATTAAGAGGGGGTGGGGAGCACAGAGGTCATGGCCCTGCCCCCCACGCTTGAAGGAGCCCCTATAATACCACTTAAGTAGTTTTACTACTATTATTTTATTTAAAATGGGATTCAAAACCAAATTTCCTCTTCATTGACAGTCCAGTTCATATCTTGAGTGATACCTTTGACCATTCAACCACTAAAGTGGTTACAGAAAATGTAAAAAAATAATACAATGTGATATCCAAACCGATATATCAACAAACATATTAGGCCCACTGTTTATTTTATGTTAGATTATCAAAATTGGGTTTATTGTAAACACTTTAAGTTTGTTTGGCCTTTTACAGTTAAAAGTTTAAGAAAGGGTATGTACAACCTGAAGAGGTAATAAAAAAAAATTGGGCTACCTCGCTTTTTGCAAGTGGCCCCCAGCCCCAGCCAGCATTCCTTGATTTGGCTCTGATAATAAGATGCAGAAGAAAATAAATCTCTATATATAAAGCTGAAAGTATGTCTGTCCGGAAAAGGAAACCCACGTCTAAATGAAGAACCAATTTAAAATTTGGCAAGAAATTATAGGGCTTGCCATTTTTAACCAGAAAAATCTTAAAATGGGAAATTTCAAAATGAATGTCTGGTAAATAGAAGGAGTCAAAATAAAATAAAAATAATTTCAGATATGCTAGAAACCAGATAACCAAATTAATAATGGCTATATTTAATTTTTAAGAGAGAGTTGGAGAAAGGGGAATCAAGAGGTTTTAAATATTTCCAAAACTAATAGAAACAACTACTTTTCACTGTTGTGAAAAACTGAAATTCAGCAGGCAGGTAAAGAAACCACACCAAACAACTATAAAAGTAAAGAAAATAATTTTAAATGGTATTCCAGTAAATAGGGGGAGGAGGGTGTAAACGAGTTTTTTTTAGGTTTGATAAAAAAATGTAGATTTGCCGGGCAGGTTCAAAATGGGTGTAAATAATAACAATAGTATATTAGTTTAGCAAAAAAAAAGATTTAACAGTATATTAGTAGCTAATAAGTGATTAAAAAATCATAATTAAATAGTACACTCAAAATATTTATTCAAAATAGTATCTTGGAACTATTTTACATAATAAATAATAATACAAATGTTGCTTTTATAGTAAATTTAGGGTGACAGCATTTGAAAAATTTAAGTTTTACAAAAAATAAGCCTTTAGATTTTGTTCAAAATGGTTATCTTAGAATTAATTTTCATAATAAATAAGATATTTTAACAAGTAAAAATAGTTTTAGGGTAGCTTACAAACATATATTTTTCAAAAATATTAATTCATTATTATGAAGATTGTGACTAACCAGACAATATGTTTTTCTGAGGATTTACTTAGTGGTAGATTATTTACTGAAAACCAATCTTAGAATATTTTGTTCCAAGTTATAATACACTATATGAGAATGTTTGTACGATTCTCTTGTACCATTTATTTGATAAAACAATAAGAAGCAGACAAAGGTGCGCAAATCAAATGGTCTTTAGGAATCTTCAATTAAGGAAAGGTGCTGCATTCTACTAGATATTTTCAACATTAATGGTTCCTGCTGATTTCTATTAGACATTTTATGGGTTATATAAGATTCAAGCTGTTACAATTCCAAGTTGCTACAGTTCCGGATTTTTTAAGAGACTACGTATTTGTTTAGACAGAAATCAGAGTTGTGTCAGTTCTGACTTTTCATGTTCATCAAATATCCTATAAAATACGAAGTTGTGACGATTCCAACATTTTGTGTTCAGCCAATATCCTATAAAATAAGGAGTTGAGACAATACCAAGTTTATAGAATTCCATACTTTTTTACTGCTACATATTTGTCAAAAAAATAAAGAGTTTTCACAACTTTGAGTTGATAAAATTTTGTCTCCTCAGTACAATAGATGGTACCGTAACTACAGTATATAATTTTAATTTTATAGCTTTTTTATTCTTTAAGACCAATATTTGTAATTTGGATTGACAAACTTAATAAAATATAAGTTCCCAATACCAAAGAAGCTTCCCATGAAGTAATATGTAGGCTATGTGAGCATTTTACTGTAGTAAACTTGTTATTACTAATTAATATACTTTAACCCTTTCTGAAGGAGTCAGAGTCTGACAGTAGAGAAATAAAGGAGTCAAGAGTTGGAGTAGAAGGCTCAGCGTACCTACTCCACAACCCTGCTTGCAAGCCCTTACACTCTAATATAATATAGTGTAAAATTACTTGGGGGTGGGGATCTGAATTTCCCAATCCAGTCGTGGATTAGTGCTGGACTTGATGCTTTTCCAATTCCAACCAACAATTTCTCCCACCATTCCTGTGATTAGGAACTTTTCTGTTGTCACCATACTGCAAACTTGAACATCCTGCTTTGCTGTGAAGTGGTATTCCACCTGCTTTGAGGAAGAGGAGAGGTTGTCACCCGGGGACAGCGTTTTCTGGAGGCTGAAATAGAACAATTAGGTACTTATGGTTATGACTATGTCTAAGCTCACCTGCTCATCTAAAAGCATTTAAGTTAAAACAATGATAAGCCACAAAGCAGTGGAATAAACTTGTTTTGGTGTAGCCTATGAAATGAGAAGAGTTTAGGCCTGCATTCTTTTATACTTTCGAGTTTAAAAAACTTACTACTCCTTAAATCTTTTAGACTGTAAATTATCATATTTAAATAAATAAATATTGCCTTGAGATTGAATTAGAGTTGTTAAGAAAATAAAAAGCTATGGCATAGGCCTATAATTTGTTCTTGCCAAAACCTTAGGAAATTCATTAGGAAAAAAATACTAAAAATGCCATGCGCTAATGCTGTGTCTACACCTTCGTCATGTACACAGGTAAGGAAACTCAGGTATTGGAGATGACTCTAGTAATGATGCAATTTTGTAGGCCTATTCTATATGAGCCCACTAGACTCGATGTGATCTAGGGATGGTGTATAAGTTTTGAAAATCACAGTCTGATTTGTTTGCCGCATGTGTCAAAAGTAGGCTTAAGTACTGTTTAATATTTTGTCATAAATAAATAAAAATTGGTGACCTGACAGTCTAGGGATAAGGCGGTCAAACTTCTGTGCTGGGGGTCCGGGGTTCAATCCTCGGTCCCGGCATAGATTTATCTAACTGCCAAACCCTTCCTTCACCTCTGACAAGACATGTATTAATCACAACTTGTGAATGTGTGGAATGCCAGGCCTCCACCGTCGTTAAGATCCCACGTTAAACTGTAGGTCCTCCATTTCATCTTACAATCACCCTACCATTACACATTAACGTAAGTGTGTACAACCCGGACGGGTAGTGAGATGCGGTGCTAGTAATAATAAATAACAATTGATATAGGCCTAGTACTTGCTATAATTAATTGATTTAATATTAGGGCCTATATCATGACTGCAATCTATATGGCAAAAAGGGATTTTTTTTTAGTATATTAACAGTTTGTGGGGAATCCAAATTTGTGAGGCTTTAGGGAGGTCACCCCTTCACCCACCCTTAAATCTGGCACTGGAGGTAAGGGCGGTAATAGTATGTGAATTTAGTCCAATATCAAGCACGACGTTACACCTTAAAACTTACGCGAAATCAAAAGTTGTTTTGTTTACCTAGTGGCACTGGTTGACAGTTAATAATGTGTTTTAATAAATTTTGGCTTGTGTTATTAAAGCCATACTCGGATGTTTTGAACATACCGGCAAAAGAGCACGAGCTAAGAATTAATTTCCTAAATATTTTACCATGTAATCTAGCTAAGTATGGTAAAAGTAAATACATAAAACTTACTCATAAACAGCGATATCTCCATACGTATTAGCTGCAAGAAGATAGTTTCCGCAGGGAGAAAATGTTTGTGATAATATTGTATTATAAAATAGTTTATCAACCATATTGTATATTTGGCTAAAACATAAGAATAGAGAAATAACTACTGCACTCTATAGACAACTACAGCTACTACGCTCAAGACCTATTGCATTCCTAAAATGGCGTCGTTTTGTTATGAGTGATTTGTGCTGCTGATTGTGCTGTTTTTAAGTGAAATATGACCTCATAACATAAATGTCAAACTTCGAATAGAGGCAATTATATTTGATACACCGTCGGAAGGTAAGCAATACACTTGAAAGAAGTAAATTACCTAAAAATGTTGATATAAAATTTTGGTCGATATCCTTGACTAAATTAAATCATTTTTGGCTTTAGTGTGTGTGTGTGTTGTAAGCGTTATTTGCATTATGTTGTTTCATTTATTGATTTGAAATTCTTTAAAAAAAATCATTTATACGTTTAGACCCAAAATTCTAAGGACCTGCAGTTTTTATGAATTCATCTAGGCTAACAAGCTTAGTTTTATGGGCTGAATAAAAACGATTTAAAAATCAAAGTTTGCTGTGTTTTTTTAAAATGTTTTTAACACAAGCTAATGGTTGATTTCACAATATACGGTAATTATCAGTAACTCGAATTACTTGTATCTTATTTCATCTGCTTTCACACCACAAGGAATCGAACCAACAAAATATCTTGGTAGTTGTGCTCACTGCAAAGGAATAGCGCCAGAATGATTTTACTCAAAGCAAGAAAGTGGTGAACTTTTAGTATTGTTCCTAATAATTTAAATATAAAATAATCTTGCACATTATGAACCGGCAATCTTCCCTGTGGAAAATAATAAATAAATAAAAAAAATTGCAAATAAAATCAATTACATTTTAGAGATTATTTTAAAAATTATTTTAGTTAACTAATGTCAGATCTAACACTAATGTCAGATCTAACGTTGCATGCAGCAGGATATCTTGGACATGACACAATCTAACTTTGCACACAGCAGGCATTTCTGAAAACACTAAATAACCTTGCAAGTGATTTGCTTCAACATCTTTTTTAAACATCACATTCACTATAATTTTATTGGCCAACTCAACTAACTTTGTTTTCATCGAAGTGTGAATGGCATACAATAGAATCCAGATTGTCATAAACTAACCTTGGGAAGAACAAACAAAAAACAAATTTTCAAGATAAAATGACACCGTGAGCCAAAATGGCCAAGTTATAGTCTTAACAAGGTAAATAGGGTGTAAAAATGAATTTATTTTATTCCTTTAAATCATAACTAAAACCATCAGGCCTAATAGATAGCCTTCCGTTCATACCAGCTCATCTTTTGAATAAAATATTGCACCTTAGGGTTGGTTGTGAAAACTTTACCAATCAGTTTTCTTAGATAGCACCCATACACGCAACTATTTATTTTTATTATTTATGATTTGATTTCATTTTTGTTCTATTGAAGAATCAGCTTTTGAGTGCTAATGTGCAAACAGATTTTTAACTATTTCAGTTAAATTAATATTTGTGAATTTAAAATGTTAGGTCAAATACCATGCCACATTTTAAAGTCATTTAGTTATGATTATTTTTAACATAGGCCTAAGCTATAATTTTTTACTAAGGTAATATAAGATTCTATTGAGCTATTAACTATCATATTTGCACCTGCGGACGCTAGGTAGTCATTAATTATTTGTTTAGTTATTTGTATCTATTTTACACCTTTGCATTTACGCTTTAATTCACCTGGATATATTAGAGAAAGAAATCTGGGTGACCACTCACTATAGCCCATTTTAAATTGGAAACACATTTTTTTAATCCCTTTTGCCAGGGTTAGATAAATACAAATTGTATTAAGTTAGGCCTGTGTTATTTAAATTTACAAAAACAAAAAAACTGCTAAGCAAATAGATCTTGTTAAGTATGGTAGGCACTTAATAACTTATACGTGATTATATGAAAAACCCCTTATAAGCCTTAAATATATAAAGTTATACAAGTAGGTCAAGTTCCTTATAAGCCTGCTATATGCAAGGTAAGCTCATGCACATTTATAACATTGTGAGGTTAGCTTGAGTTTTGACCTGTAAAGCTTGTCATGTAATTATATTTGGTTAATCATGCCATGTCCATGGAAACCTCATATAGGTTAGGACATTTTTGGTATATATATTTCTTCATTCAAAAAAATCATATAATACTCCTTTTAGGACATTTGGCGTAATTTTTTTATTTCTTTCCACAGGGAAAAATCCTCTATTTGCACTGTACAACCATCAACAAGTTCGTATGCATTAATGGCCGTCTACAAAGAGTCGGATGATGGGTGTTGAATATTTTTATGCTTGTCTTATATCAGAGCATTTCACTCCAAAATGAAGTCCACAATGATGTCTCCTATGACAAATGCAGCCAAGCTTGGTAGCCTCTAGGTGAAGCCCTCATAATTGCGTGATGCAACGGTGTTAAATAGATGCACCATGCTTATTCTAATCTTTAATATTAAAACATAATAAATATAAGCAATCCGCAAAAACTAATCTGCCAAAATATCAAACTAAAATGTTTTCTAGGCTTTGTTTCTTTATGTAAATGTATCATTTGTGTTTTTAGTTTTCAAACTAAGTAGGTTCTAACATTAAGTACATGCATGTTAAATTTAAAGCCTATACAATAAAAACATAACTTGTTTAGAAGTGAGCCTCAAGAAAATTTAATACATTTTATGATCGATTAATCATCATCTTGTTCCAAAGATGTCTTCACCAAGTGCAGGGAAACGAAGAATGGACACAGATGTTATAAAACTTATTGAAAGCAAACATGAAGTCACCATCCTGGGAGGACTCAATAGGTTCTGTGTCAAGTTTTATGGTCCAAAAGGCACACCTTATGAAGGTGGTGTTTGGAAGGTCCGCGTTCATTTACCAGAACATTATCCGTTTAAGTCTCCGTCAATCGGATTCATAAACAAAATATATCATCCCAATATAGATGAAATTTCAGGCACAGTTTGTTTGGATGTAATCAACCAAGCCTGGACAGCCCTATATGATTTGTCCAATATTTTTGAGTCATTTTTGCCTCAACTTTTGACATACCCAAATCCAATTGATCCCTTGAACGGTGATGCTGCAGCAATGTATCTCCACAAACCTGAGGAGTACAAGAAGAAGGTACAAGATTATGCGAGGAAGTATGCTACTGAAGAAGCTCTTAGAGAGCAAGAGAACCAAGCAGTCTCATCAGGCAGTGAATCCTCCATGTCTGATTTTAGTGAAGATGAGACTCAAAATATGGAGCTGTAATGGGGCTCTTTCGTTTTAATCTTCTAAGACACATGCTACCTGTAAAATAATTTTGCTGAATGTTATTGGTTTGGTCCGTGTTCATGATTTTGCTTTAGGGTGCACTTGCTATTAATTACATTCTTTGGACACATCTTTGTTTATTATGAGGCGCCGAATTAATATCCAGGCCTAAACAATATTTTGTATGAAATTTTTTTAAAGTTTTTAATTTACTCTTAATGGAATAATTGAGTTACATTTGAAATTACCAGTAACCATGGGCTTATAAATTCGTTTTTAATATAACATACAGCCTACTACATATTTTTCTTTGTGTAACTTTACCTAATGCAAAGCCCAAATGTGCAGCTAACATTGACTCATGTACCAAACATACAAATCATATATTTTATATTGTATTTCCAAAATCAAAATAAATATGTAGTATGGTAGGTACCATAGAAAAAAAATTGTTTTTCACTACTATATAACTTAGCCCTGTTAGATTTTAGTGTATCTAAGGCTACTTTTAATGCTATTTTTTGCCTTATTGGCTAGAAGTTTGTAGGAATTTTGTAGCCTCTAAGTATATATTAATTATAATGGTTTGAAATACATTTTACTTTATTGGCACTATGACCCGCTCCAGTGGTCGCGCGATCTAATGCGCTGCTTTCATGTTATACTAGACTGCAAAAGACAGGGAGATCGGGGTTTGAGCCTGGTCGGGTGCAATGAGGGTGGTTCTTCCTATATGGTTTTCCACTCTCCCTCCACACCAATGAGGGTGCACTTCCTCTCAATTAAACTATCCTTATCCCGAAGTCATTAGTATAACTGTACATAGGCGTATAAAGTGAACGGGTAGTACTTGACATTCTGCTAAAATAAATATTGGCACTATGATTCAAGGCTAACCAGCTTTGGTAGTTTTGACAGTTTTTACATCCCACTCTGGTTGCACTCGTAATTTAAAAAAAAACCATCAAATATCATCTCCTTACATTATGATACTAGTCTTAGAATTTAATAGCATAATGGATGTCCATTAAGACCTCAGTTTTATGGGTACAGCAACCTCTATTTGTTATATCTAGCAAACAACCCATACTTAACTAAGATCTTAGGCTTATTTTTTAGCCGATATAGTTATTTGTTTTCCTTATTCAAATGCATCGTCCTCAAACTTTAAAACCTGTCACTTTGGAAAGTGAGAATAGGTCTGGCACTACTATTTTAAAAATAAAATTATTTAACAATGAAATCAAATAAATAATACCCCGCATCAGTGGCAGCATGGTCCAAGGCGCTACTCTCTCAATAGATTAGACTGCTGTTGGTGGGGATATCATGGTTTGATCCTGGTCTGGTGTACTGAGGGTGAATTTCCCTACATGGTTTCCCAGGCTCTACGCAAATGCAGGTACACTTCCTCTAAATTCAACATTCCTCATCCCTGACCCATTAGCGTAATTAGTATATAACCCGATTATAAAACAAACACAAAGTACATATAAGCCACTTGGAGCACAAGAAAGGTTAAAATACTAGTATTTTCTTAAAATATGAAGCTGGCAATAAGCATGACTTTTTAATCGCTGCATCTTATTTCCTGTTCAGATTATATGCATACATAACTACTCTAAAGGGGTAAGGATGAGGAAGGAAACATTTTAGAGGTAATTTACCTAAATTTGCTTGAAGGGGATTGGGAAACTATTTAGGAAAAACCACTCTCAGTAGACCCGGGAGGGATTCAAACCCTGATCTCTTCGTCATCAGCAGGCGTCTTAACACAAGAGTGCCACCTTAGGCCATTGAAGTGGGTTTTGACTGTAGTAACTAGATAAATCATATTTAAGAATATAACTTTTTTTAATGTGTTTTACATATTTGTTTTGTTGCACTTTTCTTTATTGTGCATTTCCTCTATGCTTGGTGTGAATAATCTTAAAAATGTAATTCACTTTGAATATTATAATTACTGCTAGCTTATTGTTCGTAGTCTTTAAATTTTCGCATTTCATTATTAAGTTTTGATTGATACAAGTCCGACACCTTAGCTCAGTCTGTAGTATGTTTGTCCACTAAGTTGAGGGTCCCGGGCTCGATTCTCGGCATTGTTGAAAAATTTATCATTGGTGAAATGTGGGTTTCCCCTTTCGCAAGGATGAATTAACGACTAGGGGTTGAATGCTGTGTCTTTTCTAGATTTAAGTTAAATTATAAGTCACGTTCGGATTTAATTAGTTGGTTCAGAAGGTGCATGTCAATAACTACCTCACATAAATGAAAAAATGAAAATGATTAATAAAAACCGTCTTATTAAATCAATAATGCTACTTAAAATAGTAGGCATACTCAAAAATAGCTTATTTTATCACGAATGGACTTTTGGAGCAACTTTTATAAAATACATAACACACTTTTTGTGACTAACATTTAAAACATTTTACTATATTTTTAGTGCTACTAGTATTTTATAGGTATTGATAAAATTTATCAAAAGTGACAGCTACAGATCACATCACATCACTTGACATGACATATTAACACCTGAAAGTGAATCTAGCAGGCCCAACCTTTTATAACTTGTCAGAAATGTCCATTTGTAAGAAAATCGGGATTTATCAAGCTTTCAGATCGAGCTGTCTACAAAAATGTGTCTCTCTACAAAGGTCTTCCCAGCCATCCCTACATAGTCATTCTATCCATCTGAACCATACATATTTTATTTGCGCTAATGATATGGTTGATAAAACTAAAATGCGGAGGAGCTGTACCTGAATTTGTGTCGAGGGAGAGTGGGAAACCATTTAGGAAGCAACACCCTCAGAATCAGCCCTATTTAACTGAAATTTGAACCGCCATAGACCTTTCATTAGCACTCCATTATATTGCAAAGGTAATTCCTTAGACCATGTGACCAGAGAATTGAGTAGAGAATAATAGAAGTTTAAGTTAATGACAATTGAATGTAAGATTTAAAAAAAAATTGAAAATGAATTGATAGACCTCACATCAAAGTCTTCTCTTAGGGGTTCTCATTCACATTCTTTATTCAAATAAGGTAAGTGCTCTGCTCCAATAAAGATTGCATTGTTAAAATATAATTTATTACTAAATAAAAAATTTTAATAACAATTTTCTCAACAATTTTAATTGTTTGGAACCTAGTTTTTAAATCACTTTCGGATATAAATCACTTGACTATTCCTATAGCTTAGAAGTCATTGGCTGTAACCTCACTTCTTAACCTCAGATACCTATTTAAATTTATCTTAAAACTGCATTTTGAATATAACTTAAACATTTGATAAACACATGCTTTCTTAAAACTAGTTTTAACGCAATATAGGCATATGCTCCAATAAATAAACTAACTTCGCCACAAAACATAACTTTCAAGGGTTTGCGAGTACTTGAAAATTTGAGTTTGACTCAAGTTTTAGTAGTTGCTTGAACTCAGCTAAAAGATTTTTACAAAGGTTGAAACAATTGAGCTCTCGGAATTTTCTATTTCTTCTTGAAAATTCCTAGTTTAATTACTTAAATTAAATTTTAATATATTATTTCAAAGCCAATAAGAGTCCACTCAATATTTACTTTTGTCTAATTAAAAAAAGTACCGTACAATTGTATTAAATATAAATCCGAATTTGTGGGATTGTAATTTTTTTCACACAAAAAAATTCTAAATCAATCTGTGTCTGTACTTATGATTTATAAATGGTTCTATTACAGAAATTCCACTTAAAAATATTCAGGCATATTGTAAAAATATTAATTTTACTTAAACGCTAAAAAAATCCAATGTTTTCATTCAAACTCAACTGGAATTGAAAAATGCTTATTTGTACACCCCTAATAACTTTATACTGTGATCTATTAAATTCAATCGTCTTTAAACATTTACTTGTTAAATTCTAATTTTTAAATTTCTTATTTTATTTAAAATTTACTTTTTTTGCCTATACATATTGAAATAAATGGTACAGTGCATGTCACAGAGTTTCTCGCTCCTTTACCTAAAAATGGAGACATTTATTTAGAACTTGTAAGATATGTGAAACAAAATAAGACATATTGTTGCAGAAACATAATGGAAAAAAGAGCTTCACATTTTACCAAAGAATAAATGAAATAATATACACTGTTACAGAAGCATTGACAAATAAGGAACATCTCTGTCCATCAAGGATTAAAACATTCAATTCCCCTTTACAAAGACCTCAATTTAAAATATATATATATATATATATATGTGCTTATAGCTCAGAAAATATTGGTTTTATAAAAGTTTTTATCCACTAGTCTTACAACTTTGCAAAGGTAATCAGGCTATTTTGTATTTAAAATGCTTGGGGGATATTATCAGAATTGGAGATATCCACAAAAGTAAAGTAAAGTAAATTATTGATTTGAAAGCAGCTATGCAATGCAATTTAAATACTTATGCCGTCTAACATTTTGTAACTCAATAATTGTTACAGCATTTCTATTTTAACTTTTCTAAACAGTAAGTGTATTTGAATTACAGGTGCAGAAGCTATGTTTTTATATCCAATCAGATAAGTTATTTTAACACTACATAAACTAATTAAAATAATATTTCGACATAATATGGAACTGTCAATTTATTAACATATCTTTAAACATAAAACCTGAACAGGTAGAAAGACATGGTGACAAAACAAACAAAGAATTAACCTTCACTCAGCCCTCCCATCCCATCAAATAGCTAATGCAGGCATCAATATTCACTCAATCTCCCTTGCCTTGAGTTCCCCCCAACCTTGTTAAGCGAGCACAAAAGGATAACTCACTGCTAAAGGCCAGCAAATATTTCTGTCAACCACAACTCTGTAATACTTTTCCAACATTTATCAAAATAACCTTAAAATTAACAACATTAAATTATTTTTCAAACTGCTTTTAATTTGGGAATGCCTGAGAGATTATATATTTTATTTTTACATCTAATTCTATATATTAGAGAAGCAATTAACACAATAAGTAATTTAACACTTGCTGATACTGCTCTGCATTGAGATAAATTCAGTTTTATTAGAAATTCTTAGTGAGGGCTTTCTTATTGGTTGTTACTTCTCTTAGGTTTTAGTTTTAACTTCTTTTTTTTTTAAAGCATTGTGTCTTACTACTCATTCTGGTTACACACATATACTAACTACAGTAATGATTTTAGGGATTAAGACTGCTATATTTAGAGGAAGTGTACTTGTATTTGTGTTGATAGAGAGGGGAAAACCATTTTGGAAAAACCACCCTCAATACACCTGACTGAGAATCAAACCTCCCTCTCCCCATTATCGGCGATTTAGTCTACTGTGAGAATAGTACCTTATATTAGGCAACCATCGAAGCAAGATTTAACTCTAGTTAGAACATATCTTGTCCTATCCTGTGTTGTTGGACTTGGTTCTTCTAGTTCTCACTAGCTGCTTTCAGATTTGTATTATGGTCTGGTAGGGTCTTAATGCTGCAGAAATGGACCTTGAAGCTAGCCTACTTAGGTCTCATTGGCAACACTTTTGTTAATTGACAGAACTGAGTTGTTGGCTAATGCTGACTTTTACAAAAGCTGTGTAAAACTACTAGTATTTCTGCATTTTTTATTTGACTAATAATTCATTATTATTTTTATGTTTTAATTCGTCTGTGATTTTCTATATTTTATGGTCTGTCATAGCTATAAGGCCTACTCTGCCAAACTGTTTACCCCTGTTAAGGCCTGTTAGTTTGCACTCTCATGTTGGGTATGATTAATAATAATCAAGCTAGGTACGGTAAGAATGTATTCTTAGTTTCAGATTCATATAAAAGATATAAATTAAAATTTAACGGTCTTCGCTATAACTATTACCACTATTAAAACAAAATAAATAATGTAAAAGCAGAACATTTCAGAGAATTTAATTAGTTGAAAACCCACATTGGTAGGCATACAAGTTGAATGTCAATTTCCTATAGTCTGTTGATGAAGTCCGGGTTTGAATTCTGGCTGCGTGTACTATCTGGTTTTTCCTAATTAGTTTCCCATTATTCCTTTATGCATCTGTGGGTACATTTCCTCTAAACCCTAGCTTCCTCATTCCTATCTCATTACTTATGAAAATAGATAGTACATAGTGCAAAAAAAAATGGCATGAACTTACTAAGTTTTGCTTACTGCTAAATTAATTATTTGAATTGAAATACTGTGATGATGTAAATATTTTAAAGCTATTTACATTTCAGGAGCACATTCTAATATTGAATTTGTATGGTGAATTCTTAAAACAGTAGTTTGACAATGAAGGAAACTAAGGGTTATTTTAGCGTCTAATATAGTTGAACTCAAGTCTAGGGAACCCTGATTAATTTCATAGTGATTCTGATGAAGAAAGTACTATTTGTTAAAAGGTATATGCTGCTATCTAATCAGTAAATACTAAGCAACTAAAGCCAGGCATCTAATACAAGGTGTATTGTTATAGTTTTGTGCAGTTTGGTTTTTTTTTAGAATGTTCAAGTTGATTACACTTAGAGAAAAAAGAAACTAAAATAAGAAGTATGAGAATTGCTAAAAAATAATTCAAATTTATAAGGATTGTGAGGAAGTTTTTTTTTATCAGGAAAGGCTTTCAATTAATCCTGAAAATGTTGTATCTTACATATCTTGCATATAGTCAATAGTATCATGATCTCTTCACTTTACTTTTAGTCTTTTCAACCTCTAACTTGTTAATTTTTATTTTTGTAATTTTTTCAATTCATTTTCAGTTTTCCGTTATTACTTTCTTAGGGTTTTCTCCTGCTTTATAGATTAGACCGTTTGCTATCCAATAGAACATTTATACTTTATATAGGTATGTTATAAAGTCAATTTGGTTTCAAACACAATTACTATAGGGGTATCTGAAAATTCCCACATTATAAGAGAACCTAATCCACCAGATTATGCCCTACCCATGATGTATTTACTCAACAACAAATTTACCAATAGGCAGATCAACCTCATCAACAACAAATTTACCAATAGGCAGATCAACCTCAGAGGACCCAAAAAGTGGGCTTCCAGGTTGTCCAACCTAAATCCACTTTACTTTATTTGCTTTTTGGAGTTAACTTAAGTCACAGATATATAGAGTGAAAATTTGTGACATTACACATCTATGAATGATAGTTGAGGAATAGTACCATGACATCGAGATCAACTTGCTATAGTGAATTCTAACAAACATGAAATTCCACCATCAGCACGGTTTTGAACTTTGAGGCCGTCATATTGAACACATTTTGTGAATCACTTATGATGCAGGACTTTTCATACACCTTGTATAACATACATAGACAGAACAGTTTTAGGCCTACAGTCAAATTTTTTAGAGGAAGGGCCTTTTAGAAAATACAATTTTTTTCTTTGTGGCCAAAATTAACAAATTTACTCTTTTTTGGTGTTATTTCTGCATATAACCTGAACAGATAGACACACTGCTAAAAAAAAGTGTTATTTTATAGGCATTGATCATATATATCATATATATTATCAAAAGTGACAGTTACAAATCACATAACTTGACGTATACATATGTGCAAGTAGAACTAGTAACTTTTCTAGCTCTCATATGAGGTATTGCCTTTGAAAACTATACTGTTAGTCAAGCAACACATCCATATCTCTTAAAAATACAAATAAAGTATTTTTAAAAACAATTACTGAAAGTGACAGTATTGTATTTCTTAACAGAGTGAGAATAGCTATTGACTAGGAGGTTGAAGTTAATATTTTAGCTGAGTGCATTGGGGGTGATTTTCCACATGGGGTTAAATAATCTGGTTTCCTGTCCCCTCTGTGCTAATTATGGTGCATTTCCTCTGTGCTCATCTTTAATGCATGGATTAAGTTTTTTAATTACTCACTTGTAAAACATATTTGAACTACAAACAACTAAAGACAATACTTGATGGCACATCACAAGTTTAGAAACTAATCACCCCTATAAAACATTATTTTATCAAAAAAAAATAGTTTGAGGGGGGATTTTCTTTCAGAATTACTTTGTTGCAATTGTATTTTATTTTTTTGCCAGCTTAACATTAATAGTATGCACAGGTTGAGGTTTATAGTTATGCCACTTCTCATCATGAATATTAAAACCCTTTCTTGTGTTTTTTCTGGGTATGAAATGAAGCATTAAGAGATCACTTTGATCATTTTTATCTTATGTACGCCAACAATATGCCGATCTAGGTGTGTAAATTATAGCTACCACAAGAAGTGATTATTCCCCGCAACCTCTTAATAAAGTGACTAGTAAAAATCAACACATAGAGAGAAATATGAGGCAACTTAAAAATTGACTGCAGTACTCCGATCTGTCATCTTGATTGTGCAGCTCCAGTGTGGACTGGCTCTTCAACACAAGATTTAATGGCACTGCACTGAGAAGTGTAAACTTCTGAGTACTGTTCAGCAGTTCCAGTGCATAGATTAATTTAAGGGCTTGCCATCACCCACTCACTTTAAACAGGACCGGAGCGGCAAGGTCCTCACACCGAAAGTAAAAACATGTGCATTAGTTTATAACTCAAAGCTCAACTCACAAACAAAATATGTGGAAGCCCAACCAGATTATGACTACACATGCACAAGAAAATATTAGGAAGTCCATAAAAATAGTCACTATAAACAAGATACCTCATGGAATGGAGGGAACACGAAAGAACAATCAAACACCTTATGATCACACACTTCATTAGGCAAAATTGCTAAGTCACTATGCCCTAATAGGTCATTTTAGGTATTTTAAAAGTTTGTGTGGGGCCAGGAGTATCTGTAGTGATCTAAACATGTCCCTGAGATCTACTCTTTTTTAATCATTATTTATTTGCACAGCCATTTTTTAAATCTAAGTATTATTTAGCATATGCTTTACGACAGCCCAGAAAAAATAATACATTAATTAAGGTTGGTCCAATGTTTTTCATCCTAAGGGCCAAATTTAATTATCAGTTTGCACCATGGGCCAAATATATATTTTATAATCCCATCAACCTAATCTCTCAAAAATGTATTACAAACGCACACACTTTCAGAAACAACTTAGCACTATAAATATATATCCATACATATTCTTACTTATCAAAAAATACATAATAAAATGCAATAATGACCTTTTAAAAAAACAATTTTTCATTCAAATAATTATGGCCTAGCTATATCACATCTTTCACTGAGGGTTTCCCTTTAATTTTCCTCCGGAATACTGCAAGGTCTACATTTTCAGTGAGTGCGGGCTGCCAGTTGGACCACACCTAATTAATTTATAACATACATAACTATTTAGAGATGAAAATTACCGTGTATCACAGGGTTTTGTTTCACATGATTATTAATATTATAAACTAGCAGAAGTACCTGGCGTTGCCAGGGGTGACCACATAATGGATTGCGTGGTCACAACTGGCAAAGCTTTTCTTGGCTTCAAACAGACAGAAAAAAAAAATTGGCCCAGTTTTTAGTTAATTAAGAAAAATCTAATTCAAATTTTAAATTTCCGGCCTCGAAGTGCATATATTCATGCACAAGGGCTACTAATTTTAAAATGCCAGACCTCTGCATGCGATAGAAATTGTACAATGTTCATGGCAGACACAGATACACAACTCTTCATTTTATTAATATAGATGTAACCCTGAAAGGTAGTAGTCTTTCTTTGACTGATTACACTATGGCCCTCTCTTATTACTTACACCACAGTTAAACCAAGTAAGGTAAGTTTCCTTACCTTCCAGGGTAAACAAAAGGTGTCTATCAACATGCAGTTGATAGTTGATAGTGATAAGATCTAAGGTGAAGGATAGTGATAAGATCTAAGGTGAAGGTGGGCAACATATTTTTAAATATAGCCATCAGATGTGATGAATGAGAAATTAAATCCACCGAACCATGTTAAAATTGATTAGTTCAATCAAATATTTAGAACAACACACTGTTTGAACAAGTTTATTGTAAACATGTACACTTTGACTTCTCAGTTACAACTGCCTCGGATGCAAATGGTGAAAATTGTTCCAATTGAAAAATATATAAGACAGTTGAATGCCAAATTTGACAATCATTTTGCCTTGCTGTAAAGATTAAATAAAGTGTCTGGAAAGGGAGTGGAGGGGAGTATTGAGTGGCAATGTTGCGTCATTGATTCATTTAGAAAGCAAATTGCTTCCACTAAAATGCAGGAATATCAAGTTACAACCAGCACACACTGACAGGAAAATGTTTATTACTTTGAGAGCTGGCAAACTCAAATTAGCCACACTTTTATGGCGAATTTGGGCTTAATGCACTAGTCTCACACAGACTTGACAAGGAGGTAGGAGCTCGAATCTCGTCTCGGTGTCCTCAGGGTGGTTTCTCATACATATGATTTATCACTGTGGTTTACACTATTCTCACGCCACACTAACACAACTAAGTCACCCTCCTAATCGCTATCCCTTAGAAGAGGTATTTAATAGCGCTGTTGTTAAAACAGGGTGACTACCAATGTTCGATATATATACTAAGCCTATTTGCATTTAGGGAAACATTGCCTACATGGCAGTTGCATCAATTTATCCATATGCAAACTGAAAATGGTAGGAGAGACCTCTTGCCTTACCAAGTTGTAGTCTAATGAAGTTTTAATCTGCCTGATGTGGTTAAATGTGAATCCACCAACATCATTTAAAACCTTTAAAAGAGGTTCTATATATATATTGAACCTCTTTTAAAGGTTTTAACTGATAGGAATTGTGCAAGAGCATTGGGTTTGACATGGAATGCAATCATACCAATCATACTCTTATGTTATATACCTATATCTAGTTGGTACCTTACTTCCCTGAGGAGTATATTATAACATGAATGTTGCTGTATAATTATAAATAAAGAGATCACATGAATCATTAAAGGGAGTTTTTTTTTGTTAGTTTTGGTCATTTATACCCTGGATTGTTTAAAAATAAACATACTGTCATTGCTGTAATTTCAAAACTCTTGTCCAATAGACATCATGTAAAAGTAATTATATTAAAGAGTAATCAATAATATTACTCACAAACTTTGTATCTTTTTCCATCATTTTCTTAACTGTTTATATAAAGGGTCGGCAATTGGTTGATCTTGCGGCAGTTATCAGTTGATTCTATAAGAAGACTACATTGTTATTAAAAGTTAATCTTTAGTCTTTTACACTCAAAAATATAACAAGTTATTTCAAATACTATTTGAGAATGACCAAAATTACCTTGATCGGTCATAATCGGTAATGGTAGAAGAAAATTAAATGGTTTGATAGGAAAATACACATTTTATTCGTTTTTTTTTTTTATAGAAGTGTGAGAAAGGTTGATTTTAAAGAATAAATATGAGATGCAAGCCATAAAAAAAACTCGATGGTATGAGCCCACAACCAAGGTAGATACTGACCAAGTGGCTGCTACTGTTAGCGATAATAGTTCCATCATTTGTGGATTTAGGGTGTCATGTGATCAGCATAACGACCCCTCCAGCCCACTGTTAATCTCAATTTTCTAAACTGAAGCTGCTACTTCTTTATTCAAGTAGCGAGATGTAAGCTACAGACAAAAATAATTTATCAAAAAAAGTGCATAGAAACCATGGCTGGATGGTTGCGAAACCTTTGATAAGTTTATAAGTCAATGTAAGCCTAAAACAGTTGCCGACTCCTGGTTTATATCTTAGAATTTCATCATTCGAAATTAATAATAAATGGGTTTGTTTAATAAAAAAATAAGTTTTATTGTAATTAATAATAGTTAAAAACAATAATGGTCCAATTTATATAATTTTATTTCTTTTTAGGGGTGTGCGAGTAGGCATTTTTCACTTCTATTCAAGTTCGTCGAGTTTGAATGAAGACTAGTTTTTCCCACGTTCGATTAGTATCTAGAGCATTATTTGTAAAATAAATATTTCAAGTTAAATTTCTTCATTAGATCCATGCAGAAACCATAAATAAGTACAGACATAATTTTTTTAGAACAAAAAAAATGTTATATTATAAGTTTAAATTTTTAAATAAATTTAATATAATTGTGCAATTTTTTTTTAACTAGACAAAAAGAAATATTGATTGACTCCTCCTACTCGCTATGAAATTATATCTTTAACATGAATACAATTAACCGAACTAGGAATTTTCAAGAAAAAGACTGAAAATTACTAGTACCTACTCAAAATTTTCGAGTTTAAAAAAAATTGTCGAGTGAAAACTCGATTCAAACTCTAATTTTTGAGTATTCGCACACCCCTATTAATTTTCTTTGTTATAGTATCTAAATGATTGTTTTACTTGGCTTTTTGTACCTAGAAGTATTTCCTAAATATATCGTAAGATCATGAAGGAAATATTTATATCAATTTATTACTTACTTTTTTTCAACAGTTTTTTGTAATAACTCAAGTGGAACTATTCTTAACTTTCCCATTTTAGCTAGCCAAGCCGTGGATTACTTTTCGCTGTCAATGCAGCCACTGTTTTCTTTATACATGCATATATCTCTATAATAACATAATGTTAAGTTCCAGACTTGTCATAAAGCAAAACTTTGCCTTTTTTCCCCTTTTCACTTGCTTTACCACAATTTTCATATCTGTGCATAACTGACATAAATAAAGCATTTATTGTTTAAATATAACTCACTAAATCACTGAGATGCAGCACATAATGTGTTTGTAAAACTTAATTGAGGGCACCAGGAAGCTGGCCGTATAATATTGCTAAACTGTAGTGTCTGCAGCAGCCCTCTGATACTCGCGGAAAAATGATAATTTATAATCGTCAAATGAGCAAAGTGTTGAAAAGCAAATGGTAACAAAGCGTGGTATGCCTGTATTTAATAATAAAAGTCTTATTTGAAATAGTTTGTATTTGGTGTTTTATACATATTATTGAGTCATTAATTAACAATAGCATATACAAGTAATGTTCTTAGGTGACACATTTTTTTTACAATCTTTGCTCAAAATTAACTTTTTTTTTCCTTTCAAATTTTTCAGCTTGCATTGTGTGTTATTTAAATATACTATATTCCAATTTGATCATTTTGTTTTATAGTGTTGCACTTCTTTTTTTACAAGTAATATCTATAGATTATATAATAATATAAATCTTCACTAACTATAGGCCAAAAGTCTGTTTATTAGACACTTAAATTATTTAATAATAAATTAAAACTATTCATTTTTTGTTTATAACTTTTTCATGTAAAATATGGTATGTCCTATGTTGATTATTAAATACCGGCTTCGGTGGCCGCGTGGTCTAACTCGCTACTCTCGTGTTGGATTAGAATTGTGAAGATGGGGAAATCAAGGTTTAATCCCTGTCGGGTGTACCGAGGGTGGTTTCTCTTATCCACTCTCCTTCCACACAAATGTGGATGCACTTCTTCTCAAGTAAACTTTTTTAATCCCTAAACCATTAGTGTAACTAGTACATAGGCGTATAACCTGAACGGGCAGTAAGACACGGTGCTAGAAAAATCTCTTACTTTTCAAAATGATTTATAGTTGTATAGCTTAAACAAGTTGGTGTAGTCTTATTTGCACGAATACATGCATTCAAATTATGTTTTGAGTGCTAAGCATGCTTAGCATTGTTGATTTCTTGTTTGACTATTTCTTACCCATAAATGCTGAGCCAAGGGTTTGTGGGATATATATATAGAAGCACTTTTTAAAAGTGGTTGTATATGCTTCTAAAAATTTTGATCAAAATCCATTTATTATTTTAAAATATTTAAGGTAAACATAAGCAAAGGGAGATAAATGGATTTGGTTGGTGGGTTAGTATTTTTCAGATCAAATATATATGATAGAAACAAATATAAAAATGGCATATGCTTTAGTGTCCCTTAGGCTTGAATAATTCCATGGTCACTTAAACCATATCTTCAATCTTCTCATGAAATTAAGATAAAGAAAGTTTATTAAAGCTTTATTACAAAAACATGCTCAATAAGGGTGTGCAAAGGTAACTCTTTAAATATGAATCAAAGTCAAAGTGAAACTTGCGAAGATTGTTTAGTAGCTGTTATAACATAATATTATATTTTATATTTAGCGATATATTTCAAATTGTTTCCTAATATATCAAGGATTTTTTCTTCCTTTGAAATTTTTACAAAATACAAAGTTTATTGTAGTGTGTCACATTTGAAGCAAAGGAGATTTGACCTTCGACCTTATCAATTCAAAACTTTGTGTGCCCATTTTGAGTGGTATATCTTCCTCTCCCTAGGTATATAGATTCAACACTCATACAAGTTAGTCTGATATGTATTTTTTATTTTATTTCTTTTTTAGATTGGTTTGATTTTCCCAAAGTATTAAAATGTACAATGGAATCGGTTTACCGACCGCAAGAGGGTCGGGTACAAACGGCTATGTTCAACGTAACTGGGCTTTTGTCCGAAAAACCAAGGATAAAGTGCACTATAAAACTGAAGAGGAATTGGAAAAACTAGAGTCTACGAGCAACAGACAACCTAATCGGGACATATTGGACCATGAAAGGAAACGAAAAGTGGAAGTGAAATGTATTGAACTAGAAGAAATACTACAAGACCAAGGGTAAGTAAGGAGCAACAAATACATTTGAAAGTACTCAGCTAATTTTATTTTCCTACCTAAACTGTTCATATAATATTTTGAGAGCTATTTTCATCACCACAAACATTATAGTTGCAACACTCATAGGAATATTTGCTTACTCAAACACAATGTTACAATCTGATTTAGATCTTAAGAAATTTTTTTACAGCTATAAAAGCTACTTAAACAGTTTTCATATATTTATATTTAAAGTTGTGTAGTTTACCTCTCTGGTCTTGTAAAGTAGTCATCCCTGGACCTGATGTTTGTGGGTTCGAACTCAGCTGGGTCGATGGATTTTTCTTAACTGATAAAATTTGTAGCACAACTTCCTTTGGAGGGGAAGTAAAGCCGTCGGGCAAATGTCTCTTGCATGGCATGTATATAATAAGAAACCTGGAAAGTATGTGAAAATATCTTTCCCGGCAAAATTGATAGGCCCTTTTGCTCTCATTCATAGAGATTTTTGTGTGCCGAGATAATCACTTGGTTCGGAAAGTGCACGTGAAATATTTCATATAAATAAAATAAATTAATTAAAAGTCACATGTTCTGCAACTGTCACTTTACATATTAATATTACCTATGGAATATTAAATAAAAATTACTAAAGTAAAATGCTATTAATCTTGACCACAAAAAGTTTTTTTTTCTTTCTAAAAGTTCCTGCCATAATTTTACCATACAGTTCCAAATGCTTATATGTTTTATTTTATTTTAGCTACTCTCAATCTGAGGTTGAGACAAAAGTGTCGGCATACCGCATAATGCTTGTGGATGGTGGTGGAGCAAAGATGGCATCTTTACCTCGAGATGAGTTTGGACGCGTTGCGTAAGTACTTAGTTTGTAATATCTTATATTATAATTTTAGTATCATAAGCTGTAATTAAATAATCTTCTTATGAAACACTCGTTTATGTGTGTGCTGTGACTTGTAAATTTTGATCTAATTTATATATATATTGACAAAATCGAAACTCACATACCAGAATACGGTCAAGTTTGATCTTTAATTTTAGAGGCAAAACTTTCCAAACTTTTAAATATATTTGTTGTTTTAGTCATTTTATCAAACTATAAAATTAAATCACTTAAGTTAACATTGAACCATATGTCTTAAAATCTTTAAATAATACGGTATGTTAAAGTTGGCCAAATATTTCACTCAAAAAAGTTTATTTATATTTACCTAAACAAGCTCTTAAAGGATGGACAAGATTTTAAAAAAAATTGATCTCATTCAAATTATATAAACATCCCTTAGGCCAGTGGTTTTTAACCTGGGGTATGGAGCATATTTATTAAGGATAAGAGAAAATAATTTTAGTATTGGCAACTTTTTTTTTTGTCCCAAGTAAACTGTATTTAGAACCTAATATTTAAAAAAATAAGAAAAAAAGCCCAAAATTGGTATTATTATCTAGATGTCTCATGTATTTTAATTCAATTAGTAATTTTATACTCTCTTTCATGTTTTCTCTCTCATTTTATTCCAAGCCTGCAAAAAAATATTATCTAAGTGACATGTGAAGTTTATTAAAGCTGTTATTGTTCTAAAATATGTATGTACATTTACATGTAAGAAATAATAAATTGGTCTTGAAGTTTTTTAATTGATAAATAAAAACTAATGCACCTAGCTTAGGTTCAAACCTTGACTGACAGTATATTATGAGCTTGACGCCTTAAACTGTAATCAATTTGTATCGACTCACGCATTTCACCTCTCTCTCTTAAATTATTATACATCATTTAACTTATTAACTAAAATATTTAAAAGTTAGAGCTACTGCAAAATAGGATTGCGAGAAAGAATTAAAATATTAGAAATACATGATCAAAATAAAATACAGTGTGCACTGAAATTAGACTTTAAAAAAATACTGATTCAAATAAAATACTGTCTTAAATAAAAAGGCACAAAAGCGAAGTTCCACTGATCAATAAAAACCTACCAGAGTAAAGAGAACCTACCAGAGTAAAGAGAGACAAAATGAGGTGGAGGGTGGCAACTCACGAAATAAAAATAAAAATATATTTATATTATGTTAAATGAATAGTATGTTATGGGTGTTGCAAAACTACAATAAATACAGCAATATTAAAATTGAAGTAATAAAATACAAGGTTTATTTAAAATGGCAACAAAACAGACATCATCACTGAAATGCAAAAATGTAAAAATAATCTGAAAAGAGTAATGAGTTAAAAACATAATAAAAGGAGATTAAAATGTGTGTTGTACATCTGAATATAATTATTTAAGAATAAATAGAATAATCGAGTAAAAGATTTAGAATTGACCTAAATAGACAAATAATTCAAGGATACAATCAGTAGAGGATAAATAAATAGTAAAGGCAATGAAATATACAGAAGTGAAAAGGGGAGGGCAGAAAAAAAAGGGTGATTTGACTATTCTCTAACAAACATGGATATCAAGCAAATATTTCCTAACATTAGGCTTTTTTTTTACTTACGTGACTTCTTTGAGGTTCTCACAAAGAAACAATCAAGAATACTTACATAAATAACACAATTTTATTGCAAGATTTTTGAAAATAAAATAATCACCTTATTATACTAAAATACCCATCTCTGTACCAAACCATGAGATCACATTAATCTATATATTAAAAATTTAGGTCAAACTGAAAAACTAGAAAAAAGGTTAAGTTTGTAAGAGAGAAACTACATATTATACAATTGAGTTAAGTTACAATTTGGAATTATATTCATTTGTCAAACTAGAAATGAAAAGTTGCAGTGCTCTCCTAGGGCATGTTAAAATAAAGAAAGCAAATATTAAATAGACTACATGCTTAAAGCCAAAGAATAATCGCCCTTGCATTAAATATTTAAAGGAAACTGAACAGAAAGTTACCGTACAGTTCGGTGATCAGAAACAAGTGGGGTGCGAAATCATAAAAGCCAAGAAATCTTATTAAAAAAAGGGAGGGGAGAAAGCTACTTCAACAATAACCCACAAATGACAAACAAGATACAATGCACCAAAAAGATATTAACACTTGATACCAATGAAAACAATTGACAGTCTAGGTGCACAAAAATGAGTGAATCAACATCTTTTGATACAGAGACTGGTCCACTTACTAAAATAAGAACAAAAGTTATTCACATGGCAATTAATTTCACAAAACCAAACCACGAGATATATTATGGATTCTTTGTTTCGTCAACAGGTCGCCCAACCCACAAAGTCATAGATGTACAATAGGATCCATCACTTCGTAACTAAAAAATGTTCTTCTCTAAGTAAATAGACACATAAGTAAAACACCATCCTTCCATAAATAGATTCGAGAAAGAAGTATATATTGCTGTCACTCAGCACAACCTGACCGGTAGTGTTGATTTTTTTTGGGCATCCTATTACCCATTCGGTATCTCCGCATTTAACTGCATATTTTATGTAGAGAGGAGGGTAGAATTTAGAGGAAATGTACTCATTTTTATTTGTAGGAGTAGTGGAAAACAACTTAGAAAAATCCACCCTCAGTATATCTAGCGGAAATTTGAACCTCAACCTTTTTGTCATTGACAAACCAAACTAGACAATCTTGACTTTAGTTCACATGTCCACTTCTGCGGGTGTGTTGATGTTGTAACATCTGCAATGGCATGTATGATCACCATTTTCAGCGTAAAAACCTAAGTTGGAAGTCTAAAAGACATTACATAAAGGATGACAAATGCAGGGATTGCCCTCCCTTCCCCTTAC
>CABFWB010000032.1:282869-391592 GCA_902151455.1 Timema bartmani
CAACTAAAATATTAACGTTGTATCAAAGTTTTAATTTGAAACTATTATGATTTTACTGGATCCAATATGAAATTTTATATTTATAAGTGTTATAAAGTGAGGAGTTACAAATGTTAATCAATTCACATAAATGATGTTTAAAGGTCTTGAAAGTCACTAATTAAATTTGTGTGTCATAAACATTAGGATTGATACACTAGTGAGAATATGTTTCCCCTTTTTTATACAGACTCATTGTTTTGACAAATTCTCGCAATGTGCAATTTATGATAAATGAAAAAAATCAGATAAAATAATGTTTATTATGGCTATAGCCCCATATAGCTCAGTTGTAAAGCATTGGCATGCTAAGCCATGGTTCTTGGGTTTGATTCTTATGACCAGGTGTAGTTTTTCAAATTTAAATTATATTTAATGCTACCATCCATAACCTAAAGATCATTTTGCTCTTCCAAGCTTCACTAGTCAGCTACAATTAATTGTACAGCGTATGCTTCCTCCATGCTATTCACTTTTATGCACGACAAAGTATTAAGTTGTCATATATGTTCATAATTGATGTAAAAAAGAACTTATAATTAAAATAAACATGTAACTATACACTAAATCACAAAGTGTAAAATACAGAGATTCAGCTGTATCGAGTTTGTAAACAGAGTCCAGCAGATAGCTGGTCCCTAAACCATAGTATCAGTTTGGTAACTGTGGGATACTGGAGATATATTCGCAATTTAAAACTCTCAAAAGAGGGAAAGTCTGAAAGTGAATGGTCACAAACCGGGTTAAGCCTATATTTTAAACACATTTTTAAACTAACTTTAAATATTAAGTTCTTGTTCACATAAGTGATGTCAAAATACATAAACAAGCCAATATGACACCTTTAAGATTTACTCATACATGAAATGAAATTGCACGTCACATATTTGGAAAGGATGGCATTCATAGGGAAATAAATATAAGAAGCTTTTCAACATGATTGAACTTAAACCATGATTTCTCAAACTATATATACCTACTGACAGACTCCTTTATTATTGTTGATTCAAAGGCCTACTAGGCATATTATATTTACTCTTTACGAACATTTTATCCAAAAGCAAACAAATTTTATGTTAGGAAGCCTCATAAGGTAGGTTTGACGACACATCTTTTTACTGACCTACCTAGGAAGCCCGAGTTTAATCCTGGCCTGCCCTGACCGGTTTCACAAGGAGCTTTCTTATGGAGGGGGATTTCTTATCTTATTTCTTTAGGCTTGATGATTTAAGTCCCTGATAGTCAATACTGGTGCTGTGGTGCATGATATTTATTTTTGGTGGGGACAGGTCAAAGCTTACCGGTAATGATTTTTTCTCACCATGTGTTAACATATTAAATTAAATTCATATAAGCTTAGACTTACCAAGTGATGACATTACTTATACAAACCAAATAATAAACAATAAAAAAAAGGCTATGTTTTTCTTCCCTCGTAGTTGACCACATTATTATTATTGTTTACCAAACCATGCATTAGAAAAAGTTATTTTTTTCTTGCCATCCACCTACATAAAATGTAACTAGGCTTATGTGCTCCTAACCGTTTAATCCCATGTTTTTCTTTCAGTTTTAATGAAAAAAACTGAAATTTTAATACATTATCTACTTTATTCATTTTAATCAATCACTCTCACTCGTCACCTAGCTTATTGGGCCTTTAAGACACATTAAATACATACTAAAACAATAGAAACTATCTTTATCAAATTGTGGGCCTGCCAAGACTGGCCGGACACACTGTTGTGTAGCTGGCAGTGGAATGACCTTGGACTGCCCCTGCTAGCGCTACAAGTCCTAATTTTAAAATAATATTTCATAGTTATAGTTGTTAACAATAGATTTTTACTAATCATTGCATCAGAAATATTAGATTTTGGCTTGTAATACTTAAACAAATTAATATATACTAATGAGAGGTGTCACACTGGCTTGTGTGTGTATTTTGACCTAATTTAAGTGAACAATAACTGTGAGTACTGTGAATAAAGTGAGTTTAAAAAAAATCTTTATCAAAACATCTAAAAAAAGGGTGTGTAAACTTTAATAAACTTTGTAACTTTTTAATAATAAAGAATATTATTGATATTAGACAACTTAAAAAAAAACTTTGTGGCTTTTAGTTATTTGACTTGAACATATATATCTATACATTTTATATACTGTGAATAAAGGTCTTAACCCGCCTCGGTGGCGTAGTTGGCTAACGCGCCAGTCGTGTTGAGCCAGACCGCCGAGGATGGGGAGATCGAGGTTCGAATCTCGGTCGGGTGAACTGGGGGGTGGTTTTTCCTAAATGGTTTTCCACTCCCTCCACGCAAATGCGGGTTCACTTCCTCTAAATTTAACCTTCCCAATTCCTAATCCATTAGTGTAATTAGTACTTAAGCGTATAACCCGAACGGGTAGTAAGACGCGGTGCTAAATAAATAAATAAAGGTCTTAAACACTAAAATATAATTAAATTAAATTATCCAGCTAGTAAAAGTGATAAGCTAGATTCTACAATAATACGTTTTATTGGAAAATGTACATTTATAAATGAAATATACATAAATCTAACTATAGAAGATTTTAAGTCGGTGACCTGGTGGTCTAGTGGTAAGGTGTCGGACTTATGTGCTAGGGGTCCGGGGTTCAATCCTCGGTCCCGGCACAGATTTATCTGATTGCCAAACCTTTCCTTCACCTCTGACAAGACGTGTATTAATCACAACTTGTGAATGTGAAGAATGCCAGGCCTCCACCGTGGTTCGGATTCCACGTTAAACTGTAGGTCCTCCATTTCATCTCACAATCACCCTACCATTACACATTAGCGTAAGTGCGTATAACCCGAACGGGTAGTAAGACGCCGTGCTTATAATAATATTTAATCCATGAACTANAACCCGAACGGGTAGTAAGACGCAGTGCTAATAATAATAATAATAATAATAATAATAATAATAATAATAATAATAATTTAAGTTGTACATTGTACAACCAGCATAAAAGCTAACTTTTAGTCACCGAGGCAGGGCTTATACTTTGTCCCTAAAGTCCCTAATCTGAGACAAAATCCCTTTTTTAACCCTAGTTCCCTAAAGTCCATAAAAATGTATATATGAAATGTTTTTGAGTAATTTATATAAATTTGTATGATTTTCAATATAATTTTTTAGGCAAGTTGCAGAAATTCAGACCCATTGTCCTTAAAAATTGATAAGTTTCAACCTTTCATCCTGGGTACCCACGCCCCCGTTAAACTGCTTCTTTAATGTTGCAGAGACCTTGAAACATTTATGAATTAAGTTTTTAAAGTAAAGAATGTAATGAACGGCACAAAATACAAGGAAGTAACAAAAGTAGTTAAAGCCTGTTTTTCGTTGCCAAATGGTAATGACATTGTTGAGAAAGGCTTTTCAACATCTGGACATATGATTTCAGAGCAGACAGCTGTTATGAAAGAAGGAGCGTTGAATGTCATAGACCCCTTGAAGTTTTATGCCAATAAACCTGCTTGTGTTCCAATCTTAAAGAGATCATCAATTGCCTATGGAAGAAATGCAAGAAGTATCATCAGTACTTATTGGCAAACAAGCTGAGATAAAAGAGTCTTAAAGGAGATAAGGAGAGAGAAAGAGAGAGGGCAAAAGAAGAAGCCTTATAAAGTGAAGCGAAGAAAGCTTTTGAAGATACGAAGAAAAATGTTGCTATAAAAAGAAAAGAATTCCGGAAAAAAGGATTGCAGCTGACAAACTCCTTGACCAAACATCATCATGAATTACATCTGCACTGAAAAGAAAATAAGTAAAAGGACCAGTTACCTTTTTATTTAGCACCGCATCTTACTTACATGTTCAAGTTATACACATATGTATTAATTACGCTAATGGTCTTAGGGATTAATAAGATTATATTTAGAGGGAGTGTATCCGCATTTGTGTGGAGGGAAAGTAGAAATTTTTTTTTGAAAAACCACTCTGAGTGCACCCAAGATTCAAACCACGATCTCCCCATCATCAGCCGTCTAGTCGACTGCGAGAGTAGCGCATTAGACCACATGGCCACCGAATCAGGTGCCAATTAACTGTTAACCAAAGTTAAATGTGATGTAATATTTAAGGTGCATAATGATAACGAGCAAAGGTGTAAAAGTACTCTGTATTTTGACTATAAATAAAATTTAGCCATACTCTATCCAGGGTAAAATTGAAAACCTTATTTTTGGTCATTTAAAATGGCTAAAATAATCAAAAAGTTGAGTTAAAGTTATAAGACACGCTTAAAATTGGACTCAAAGAATTAATATACATTTAAAAGAGCTAAAAAAAGATTCTTTGTTTCACTGTAAACAGCTTACTGGGAAGGTGTTTTTTTTTTACAAAAAAAATGGATAGCTTTTTTTTTTTTTTAATTCTTATGAGATTCCTATTTTGGTTCCTTTTTTTGACCTGAAATTACCCTAAAGTCCCTAAAATTGACCAGAGGATGGAGTATGACCCCATGCCGAGGCTGCATTTCTAACATTGTATCCATCACACACTTCTCCTTGAACTGTAAGTGATTCATGACCCTGAGCATTGAATAAACCTGGGTAGCTTGGTGGTAAAGCATTGGCCCACTAAGACAAGGGTCCAAGATTCAATTATTAAAGGATAGTTGTCATTTTTGAAGCTGATAAATCCAGATCAACTTGTAGCTAAAATATATTTAATCTAGTACGTTACTTTTGAATTATTATTTTTTATCATTGCATCTTAATACTTGTTCTGGTTTGAGGCAAATGTACCATTTACACTAAAGGATGAGGTATGAGAAAGATTTTATCTAGAGGAAGTTTACCCATATTTGTGTGGAGGGAGAATTGAAAATCATTTAGGAAAAACCACCCTCATTACACTCTAGTAGGATTCAAATTCCTATCTCCTCTTCATCAGTAGTCTAATCCAGTGGTATTCGACCTGAGGTATGCAACAAATGAGGAGCTACTTGAATAAATAGGTAGCTGCTCCATTCTAGAAAACTAAGACTATAACAGCTGGAGGATTTGTTGTGCTGATCACATGGCACACTCTTTCTGCAATTGATAGCACTACCATCACTAACGGTGGTGACCGCTTGGTCATTATAGCTCGATTGTGGGCTTAACACCACAGAGAATGTTTTTTTCCCCATAAGCAAAATTGAAGGAAAACTTTATCATCTTAAATTTCTAGAGAAGATAAAAATAAAATGGCCAAAACTTCTCAGCTTTTTTATTCCTCCAAAACTCCTCAATGTATACTCTTCACGTGTTAGCATGTCTACTGTGCCATATTCCAGGACCAGTGAATACACAGGTTAAAGTGTCAATCTCGTGTGGTCTGGTTTGCCGATGAGAGACAAACACCGACCGAATTTATTAAGGATTTTTTTATAAGTTGTTTTAACTCTCACTCTATGCAAATGTGAAGCATTTCCTTTAAATCCAACCATCTTCAATATAATCCCAATAGTAAATATGTGAGTAGCTCGTATGGGTTTCAAGAAACAATGCAAAAAACTCATAGGTTCATAGTAAGCTATTTCTTATCTTTGTCTTTTCAAGATAACCTCTGTTCAGCTCCCAGCTACTATTCATCTTAAAAACATTGGCACCTTTAACGATTCCCCACCCATTCATGAGATATCTTGAATTTCATCGTTTTAGAGGAGTGGTTCCCAACCTTAAGGTGGCCACTGACCACTCAGTTGAAAATTGAATAGAGCGCGGACCACTTTCCTCCCCCACCCCTACCCCCGGTCATCATCCTTCCCCTAGCCTAGGAGCTTCAGGCAACTAAGTTAAAATATTATTATTATTATTATTATTATTATTATTATTATTATTATTATTATTACCACGTCTTACTACCCGTTCGGATTATACACACGCTAATGTGTAATGGTAGGATGATTGTGAGATGAAAGGGAGGACCTACAGTTTAACGTGGGATCCGTACCACGGTTCTAACCAGTCGGATATCGAACCACTGTTGGGCAACATTTCTAACCCTTCTCTAGTTTCTCTACTTTCTTCTCCTTCAGATATTGTCCACGGCAGCCAGTGGGTTCAGTAGAGCTTCTCGGGGTTAGTTAAATAATGGTGGGGTAAATTTATGAAGTAGATTCTGAAGTTTAATTTTTGAGAAAAGTTAATATACATCTTATTAAATTTTAAACTACTAGTTACCTAATGAAAAGAAAGAAAATTTAAATAGTACATAAAGAAAGGTAAATTGTTAATGTTGTGGTCATTTAGTCACATGGTCTCCCTTTTCTCCCACCCATCTCTAAACCCTCTTTGGCCAACACGAAAAGAACGCGACTATCCGTACCTCTTAGTATATGTCTTATCAGCTCGCGTGCTAACCGGCAAGGCGGCAAGTGTCTTGCGGCTAACGCTTCCCTTCCACATAGTATCAAACACAGACGCTAAAATCAGATGTGCTGGTTGGCTAGCTGTTCGCGCCAAACCATCCCTTTCCACTTTGAAGCCACAGGTGCATTTCACAGCTTCCGGGTACAGATAAAATAAATCAGCACTAGGCCTATGCTTAAAATGAAAGGTAAAAGTAGTAAATTTAGATGATGCTAACATTCCAACAAAGATTTTACAAGAATGAAAACTACTAGATTAAAAAGTTAAAGGCCTAAAATTGAAGTTAATGAATTGAAATTTAAAACATATATTGCTTACAACTTTGGTTATGATTTCGACAACTTATAATTAACATTAAACCCTACACTTTCATATGATTAAACATTTGGTAGTAATATAGAGATTAAATTAGGCCTAGAAAATAATAATACATTGAAGATGCTGACGGCTATTTATTAAAATAGGCCTAACTGATTGGAAAACAATAATGTACTATAAGTTTAGTACTCTCAGTATCTTGATTGTGTTAACATGTTTGCTAATAAACTAAAGGGGGGGTTTTGGTAAAATGATATATAAAATGTTACTAATTGTCTTTGAATATTACAAATATTGGGCACTTGTAAGCATATTAAAACCATAGCGAATTTAGTGGTTTTAAGAATGGTATTAAATCAACAAAATAAACAATGGCAAACTAATATAATATATTATATAAATATTAAATGGCCGAGAGCTAAGAGTTTAAAACGCTCCCTGACCACTTTACACGGTGGAAGCCTGGCATTCCACACATTCACAAGTTGTGATTAATACACATCTTGTCAGAGGTGAAGGAAGGGTTCGGCAATCATATAAATCTGTGTTAGGACCGAGGATTGAACCCCGGACCCCTAGCACAAGAGTCTGACACCTTACCCCTAGATCGCCAGGTCATCCGAAACTGTGTAAAATGATCAATTATTTTTTAGGATTAACCTGTTTTTATTCCTGCTTCTAGATTGGAATAACAAAAAAAAATTGACTGACAAAAACTTTAATCTGTCAAATAATTTTCGGGGATGTACATAATATAATACATTTCTATTAGATTTGTTATTTATAACATTGTTTTGACGTCAGATGTGTGGCTCATTTTGGTCTCAAGATGTTTTGGCTGTTATCATGTTGAGTGTGTTGGGCTAAAGTCTGTTCACCGTAGGAATTGTCTTCTGAAAGGCCTTTTTCCCTACCAGAAAGCTATTATATAGTAGGATATTGGATAGGAAAAAAGACCTTTCAGAGAGTAATTCCTACCGTGAATGGAGTATAGGTCCATTTCACGAGTGACTAACTGGAATATCAGATACAAGATTTGGTTGCACTAGAAATCACACCAACGTATGGTTTTCTGTACTACTCACTTGAAAACAGAAAAATAAGTCGCGTTGAAATGGGTTTTTTAATGTTAAAATAATAATTTTTCAATCAACAGGAAAAAATGGTTTTATTCTTAATTTCTATTGTTATTTAACTCCTACAGATAACCGTACTATCATAAGATACTTGGTCTGAGCTGTATCACATTTCTAAGGTGTGAATCATCTGGAATGAGCTGGGTTCTTAAATTTTATTTTATAGGTAATTTTCTAATACGCTCTGAAATAAGGTCAAATTCCCTCCGCAAACCATACACACAATCAAATGTAATTAAAAAAATCGTATTAACAACTATATGAATTTAATATGTAGGTGTACAACCAAATTTATTGATCAATTGATATGACAGATTTGTGACCCCTAATGGATGGTTGTGTATTTCACTGATCCATTGACAGGTTCTCCGACTTTTATTTCAACATCAGCGCTAAAAAAAAACAATTTATTGCGCCGCCCTGTCATTAAATCCAGATGGCGCTAAATACCTTTGGGGAAGAGATGGGGAGGTCTGGGAATTAGGGAATCAGAAGGGATTAGGGTGAAGCGCTGCAGGCCGCTAGGCGATGTGGCGCTTGCCCTCATCGATTTTAGTCTCCCCCTTTCCTTTTCCTACCGTTGGTGGAGGAAATGAAGGAGTGTCGGGGTTGATACAGCAAGGGATGCTGCGAGGGGTACAATACCACGCCACCCCTCAACGCGATTGCGCAGTTTACCTCTTTCACCCCCTCCTCCCCCTTTCCTTATCCAATATGTTCGCCGCCAGTAGACGGACTGATTGTTTTTCTCATGGACAATATGGTGGACCATCTCTGGTTCATTATTTCCACCAAGTTTCTTCCGCCGTAACGTCTATTCGCGCCCATGTAGGAGGGAAGTAGATATTTTTTAATTCAAACGCCTGCTGCTTGACCTGTGCACAAAATCTGATATGTCTTCCAGAGACTGTTCTACAGTTTCAACGATGTTTGTGACGTTTGTCAATGGTGTGCCTCGACACAAAGTCTTCCAGAACGATACGTTGATATTTGCTACGCGACAATCTTGCTCTATAACTCTATTTTAATAATATATCTGTTTAGTGGGGTTTTAATTTTCTAGGGAAAATATTGTATAGTGAATATAGAAATCCACGAGTCTTCCATTTACCAGTGTTTATATTATTATTATTATTAGTTATCGGAACTGAAGTGCATTTTCCAGGGACAGCAAACACATTCAACCGATGACAATAAGTAGGGCCTAGATATTCATTGTTGTGAACGCAGAAGAGTAAACCACTTCACAATAGTTGATTAAAGAATTTACTTTGTCTTCCAAACATTTTCTAGTTAAATTTGTAATAATATTTTATACTAAAGGGGGAAATATTTGTTCGCAGTTCCTACCGAAATGTAAATAAAAACATTCTTCGAGTGGCCCACATAACTAGTCACAAGACAGTGATTTACCGCTTGATATATTTCGAGAGTATCCCGTGTTGATCTGTTGAAATGCTATTGATAATAATAGCTTTTGTGCTACGCCTTTCTCGGTGTTGTGCAGCGATATTTTATTTCTCGACTATCGAAAGGTCTTTGACGGCGTAGTTTCGTTCTTGTAAGGCAAAATGCTTGTTTTTAGCATTGAGTTTTAAGTGTAGTGCTTGTCCGTGAGCTGCTAAACGCCCCTCCCCCCACGCTGGCCTCCTGGCCATGCTGTACCCAGGGGATGGCGCCGTCAGCGTCGGTGGGGGTACAAGCCGCCGTCCTCGCGTGGACGAGCGCGTCCTGTTTGAGCGGCTGTGGCGCGGCACGTTCCGGGCGATCGCGGCCGAGCAGCAGGCCGCTGGGGTCCGAGGCCGCGGGTTCGGAACCCGGGGGGTACCGCCCCCGCCACCTTGTTGCTGCCACTGCGCGCACCAGGTGTTGCCTCCAGCCATTCCCAACCTGCAGATCTGTCTGGTGACGCCGCGCGATTCGCACAGGACACTGCGGTCAGTCGTCAGGTAGGTAACATTTCACCTCGGTCATGATAAATGTTGTTGGGGCGCTGTGCTGCAGACAATGACCAGCCGAGATATCTGGCGGGGTCATGATTTGTCTACACTATGGGCAAAATAAGGCATGCTCGTAGTAATTTATTGTTCCCTCAAAGTGTGCCGAAAACCATTAGGGTCAGGTGTAGCGTTCCGAATCAACAATCACGAGAAATCAGCGTGAACTGCGTTGGTCACTCTGCACTAGTAGAAACTATCTCAGCTTTGTCCGCGCTTCTCCATAAAATCTACTTCGGAGAGCAAAAAAAAAACCTGACTTTATCATTCCGTATGCTCATACAAAGTCAAATATAAGTTTGTTTGCAATAATGTGTTTCATGACATAACACAATAATTATATATACACACATTAAACGTTACACTAATATTTATTTTATCACCGCGTCTTAATGCCCGTTTGGATTATAAGCTTACGTACTAATTACGCCAATTATTTTTAAGGATGATGAAGCTATGTTTAGAGGAAGTGTACCCGCATGTGCGTGGAGGGAGAGTGGAAAACCATTTAGGAAAAATCACACTCGGTACATCTGACCGTGATTCGAACCTCTATCTCCGTTATAGACAGTCAAGTTTACTGCGAGAGTAGCGCGTTAGACCATGCGGCCATGAAGCAGATGTTACATCGGGTTTTTTTCCCCAATTTATATGAGGTATTTAATGTGTTACTTGCTGAACCGACTGATTATATCACCACACTACTTACAAACTAAAATATCTAGTACAGAGACACCCTCCAGGCCCCTTACGGCCGTTAACTCATCACTGTGAAAGGGGAAAGAAACATTTCACCAATTAATTTTTTTTAGGCCATACTAGAAATTGGACCCGGAACCATTAACTCAGTGGACAGACACGCTACCGTCTGAACAACACGTGTTGATACACTTAAAAATATGGAGATTAAATGTGTTTATAATCAACCATTTCTAGTTTGTGTTGCAAAGCATCATGTGCCAACATTCATTTTTGTTAGCTCGTCCAAATTGCTGCGCCATTCAAGAAGATTCTGTTTTCTGTTTTGGTTGAACGTTTATAATCAAACTGTATTGACCTCTCGCCTAACCTTGACAGTGATTCCATTTTACTCATAGAACAAAGAACCTCTCTCTGTTTCCCAAAATGTCCGACATAATTTCGGAATCACGATAAACTTAACTTTTAACTTAAAGTATCGTTCACTTACATGGTGGCTAAAAACAGAGAAAAGTCAGGGAATTTTTGGATGACAGGGAAAACAGAGAAATGTCAAGGAATGTAACTAAAAATAAAGAAAAGTCAGGGAATTAAAAAATATATCTAAAATATCCCATTAATTTCACAACTAAACACTAAAACAAAATTGAATAATACTTAAATAAAATAACATTTTAATTTTTTAAATAACTGATAAAACTGTCTATGTTTAGTAGATACAAACTTTTTTTTAATGTGTGATCAATAATAAATAAAACAAAAGTCATCATCCACCATTAAACCTGGAAAAAAGTAGTCAGGGAAAATTGAAAAATGTTGCCTGGAAAACCTGGATAAGTCAGGGAATTTTGTAAAATATATTTGGTAGCCACCCTGACTTAACTTAAGAAAACAGATGTGTGTGATCACGATTCACGTAACTTAACGCAACAACTCGAGCCAAACATCTGCATTCTAGAATATGTATCTTGATCTGTGTTTTGTACCATTTGTAAAGTGTTTATGACCTGTGAATGTTTACTGTTTTCTATCAATATAATAAAATATTTATTACTAAACTTTTTCTATAAATTTAGTTTTCCTATTTTAGTTTGATCTTAAATCTACTTTAACCTATTGATACCATAAGTTATGATATATATTGTATATTATAGTTGATCATAAAACCAACAAATGAATTACTAAATAGCTCAGTAGACGTCACAAGCATAATGATTGGCTGGCTAGATCATGTGATACCCTTCATGTAACGTTCACTTAACGTTAAAGACCTCCCAGCATGGCGAGCACGGATCTCTATGACGCGTCACCGCAATGAAATGTCATATGTAATCTACCCTTAAATTAATATATTTGATAAAAATCAACATACGTTATTATTAAATCGTGTAAAATAGTCCTCAATTGGCAAAATTGTTAAATCTATTTTCAAAAAACCCACTTCAGCGGCAGAATCGTCCAAGGCGTCAATTTCCTGTTATACTGGCCTGCTGGAGATGGGGAGATTGGTGCTCGAACACAGGTCGTGTCTTACTGAGGGCATTTTTCCCTAAATAGTTTTCCATTCTCCTTCCACGAAAATGCAGGTATATTACCTCTTAAATGCCTCCCTACACCATTAGAGTAACTATCATAGATGCTTATAAGCTGAACAGGCAGTAAAACGCGGGGATTCAAATTTTTGTTCTTTTTTAAATTACAATTTTTTAAATATCAGTAATCAGCATTACTATTAAATGGATTGTTTAAGAAAAACGAAAAATTGGTAGTCTTCTCGAAATATTGTAATTTTAAAAAGTCACTCTTAAATAAACTACCGTTAGTATAAGGATTAGTGTCAAAATAAATACAAATTTCCAAAGTATAGCCATTCAATTTTGAACAAAGTCATTCAAACAGTATAGTATCTATGTTCAGAGAATAATTGTAAAATCTACTTTTTTAATTCGGGGGAAAATAAAACGTAAAGCTTCATCATAATCTCGAGGTTTAAAATGTTCATAATTACAATAGGGCTATTTTCTCTCTATAAGAGAAAAAAATTATAACAAAATAGTTAAACTATATTTAAAGCATAATTTCTAACTTGTGAATAGTTATTTCTTAAAAGTCAAGCATTTAAATATAATATACAGCACTTTTTTTTAATTCAACATACTTTTCAAATTTGGAGTAAAATATGTTGGATCAAATATTTTACATTTCTAAGCTCTATAGCTAGGATCATTTCAAGTTAAATAAAACATTTTACTCAGCACAAAGTTTAGCTATTAACTGGACCTAATAACTATATTTTTCACTATTTAAGAAGATTATGAAAAAATTACTACTTAATGAGCCATGGTCTGGGATATAAAGCGCCTCGTTATTTTATAATTAATAATTTCCATTAATGAGGAAAATAGTGTCGTTTATTCTTAATGCTAATGAAAATAAGTTTTATAATTCACAACTTTATTGTGTATATATTAGTGAAACCTATATAATAATATAGGAAAATGGTAGCTTTCAACTATTAAAGATGCCCATGCACACCCTTCCAGCTCGAACACATTATAAAAGAAGCTTAACTAGGGTAGTTATGTTCTTACACTGACCACATGGGCAAGATAACCATCGGACCAACAGTTGCTCAGGAAGCATTTTTAAGATAGCGATAAGAAATATTTTCAGAACTATTTAAATTTAAAGTGACTGAATATTTAGAAAAGCAGGGAGGGTATACCATTAATATTTCACATAGTAAACACGCCAGAAATGCGATGCGGTGCGGGTCGGCTCCGTGTAGCCATAGATTTAAGGGTCTACAAGTGAATCTTTGAGTTATTTTTAGCATATTTTGTTGGTAAATCATTTGTACGCTCTTGATTAACAAACTTTTGTTTCAAAATAAACATTGATGATGACCTTCCCTGTCATTTGCATTGTTATAAAAATAACTGACGTATTTATTCACATTTAGGTTTTACGATGGAAACTTCAATAAACGTTTTAATAGTTTTATAATCCAATTGTAATGTTAAAGGATTTTTTTTAACAATGTGTATTTTAGAAAAAGTTTGTCATGCTAGTGCAAGTGGCTTCCCAACAAATAAGTAAAATGCTACAAATAGTTCAACCATAACTTGTACACCCTTAAATAATATTAACATCAAAGTTAACAGCTTTGTTGGTCGAATGGTCCCGCAATAGAATTCCAATAGACTCAACGCCGTTGACATGAAAATCGGGATTATCGAGTTTTTTTGTTTTTGTTTTTTTCAAAATGTTTTCCACTCTCCGCGCAAGTACGAGCACACTTGAATCAAAATTAAACCTTCACCATCCTTAACTCATTAGCCTAATAAGTACATATACTTATAATTCGAACGGGTGGTAAGACGTGGTGCAAAAAAAAACCCATTAAAGTTATGATGATCCTAGCCACGGCCGAGGATAGTGTTCAAACTGCGAGACGTGGACCGTATTCATTAAGCACGAGAAAGAGAGGGAATGAATTGCCCGCTGTTTACTACAACGTGATGGGCGCCCTCCGCCTTCCTATTGGTCGTTGCTAAACGAAGCTGTGACGTTGCCAAGAAATGAGACGAAGCGTCGGCACCACTGGTTTGTGTGGGTCACAGGCAGGGGTGGACTGGGACACCGCGAGATATCCCAGTGGGCCGATTTTATTTGGGCTGCCATAACCACTTCAAAGTTATTATTATTATTCCGCGTCTTACTACCCGCTTGGTTTATACGCACTTACGCTAGTGTGTAATGTTAGGGTGATTGTGAGATGAAATTGAGGACCTACAGTTTAGCGTGGGATCCGAACCACGGTGGAGGCCTGGCACTTCACACATTCACAAGTTGTGATTAGTACACGTCTTGTCAGAGGTGAAGGAAGGGTTTGGCAATCAGATAGGTCTGTGCCGGGGCCGAGGATTGAAACCCGGACCCCCAGTCCAGAAGTCCGACTCCTTACCCCTAGACCGCCAGGTCACCTCACTTCGAAGCTATCCATTCATTTCTAAACACTAGTTTTTATTATTTCCGTGAGTAGGTCAGAGGTGATCAGAAGACATCAAATTGTGAAGAACTAGACGATGACATTAGGTCTAAAATCGTCCCTTTTGTTGTTTTTTTGGTGTTGTTTATAGATAATTTCTTAAAACAAACGTAAAGCAAATACTGCTACTAGCTTTGTAATATACACAAGTAGCGAGATTAAATATATCAAAACTAGTCTTCCAGATTTTGTCGAACAACTTAGATTTTTTTTTTCTCTCTCATATCAGCAGAAAGTAGAAGCTGATGTTTAAAGTCGACTGGATAGCGACGTAATTATCGGTAAAGTAGTTGAAATAGCTTCGGGATTAAATTTACCTTATTAAAAACGTATACATACTTCACCTCACCACTTGAGCTTACACTGAAAAACAGCTTCAGTTTTATTTATGAATGCATGTTGTGGCCGTCATATCTGAAGTCATAGACCTTGGTTGTCTTGGGGTAATGTGCTCGCCTCAGGACCTAATGTTGTGGGTTCAAACACAACCGGGGTCGACGGGATTTTTCTTCAGCGATAAAAAAAATCCGTACGTAGCACAACTTCCTTCGGAGAGAAAGTAAAGGAAGGTATGGAAGGTACTTCCCTGAAAAATTTAGCTCTCGCTCATAGAAATTCTCGTGTGCTGATATAATAGTCGGCTCAGAAAGTGCACGTTAAAATACCTCATAAATAAAAACAATAGTAGTCCCGGGCCGCTGGGAACCTGTCGGTCCATTCCTGGTTACAGGGAAGAAACATCGTCCACCTCCGGGTGACGTTGGAAGAGCCCGTCTCACTTCCGATTAGCCGAAATAGTCGATACAAGATTACTCTCGGACCAGAATTCTTATCAAAGTGCAGTTTTCTACATTATTCACTTGGTAACAGCGACACTGAGCTATGTCTAAAGGCTTCTTTGATTTTAAAATTACTATATTTTTAACCTGTTACATGTTTTAAAATAAGGTAAAATGGTTTCACTAGTACAATTTCATGATATTAAAGAAACCACAATGTGACGTCAGGTTCGAGCTGTATCCAGGGTGTCTACCATCCGGGAAAATCAGGGAAAACGGGAATTAGCCGGGAATTTGAAATGATAGGGAAAAAACGGGAATAAGCCGGGAATTTGGTAAATTACAATAAAAATCTGGGAAAATGTGGTTTTACTCAAAATATGAAATATAATAATCATTAAAACAGTAAATAATAATGTTATTCAAACTGTAGTTTTTTTGTAGCTGTGTAATATATTTTATAATTCCTAATAAACAATGTTAATACAAATTTCAAAAATTTGTTTATTTAAATTTTAAAACTTATTATTCATAAAAAAAAGATTAATATAAAAATGGGCGGAGGGGGGGGGTGGGGGAATTAGAAGGATGTGACATACGTTTTAGTCGGGAAATTTAGGAAATGATCAGGGAAAATCAGGGAAAAAGTCGGGAATTTCATTGGTCAAGTTGAGTAGACATCATGTGTATCACCTTATCACCTACCTTTTTCGGGTTAAATTGGAAAGGGGGGGGGGAGGGGAGTGAGTCGAGCTCAAAATACATTACACAAGCGGTTCTAAACCTTTTTAATGGGTTGAGTACCTTTTCTTATATCAAATAGCTACCCTGAGTATTTTTTGTAAATAAATAAATTAGTTTAAAACCCTTATTCCTAGCTACTAGTCGTGTTTAAAAACTAGTTACTTGACTTGGGAATCAAGTTTTTTTTTTCTATACCGCTTATTAAAGCATGCGCCAAATAGTATAAGTTTGTGGGAAGGACCGTTTTACAGTAACAAAAGTTAATACAACTTTTTTCACGCAGTCATTGTAAAGTCATATGATTGATCTTCATCTGTTGCTTTTGAAAGATAATTCGAAAACACACAGAATAACTTTAATAAGTAAAATGTTATCAATTTTGACAGCAAAAAGGTTTGTATTTTCTGTAAGTTCTTTCTAACTAGAATCCTACTGTAGTTTATTTATTTTATTATTACATTTATTTAAAGTTTTGATGATGGTACATTAAAAGTTATGGTATGGGTTCATTCGGTGGAATATTTTTGCAATCAATGTTCCCGGGAAATCATCCGATCACTCGTGGTGACGCAAATAGATGCGACGCGGCGCCAGCGAGTGCGTGTGTATGTGTGGAGTTGTCACCTTGCACACCTGCGCCTCTTCTCACGCCTTGTAAGCTGCTCAGCTCGCAATAAGCTCCTCCACAAGCCAAGTACTTCTCTCAGCCACGAACAGGTGTTATCACTCTATATTGGAATAGCGATAGAAGACACAATCCAGTAAGAATTTTATCTGGTAGCTACACAAGTTACAATATCTATTTCAACATATTCATATACCAATTCATGTGTTCGCTAACTGTCAAGTTTGACCAAAGCTACTAGAATTACTTTCACACATATCCTTCTCTCTTTTAACATCGCGTCTTACTACCCGCTATGATTATACGCTTATATACTAATTATGCAAATGGTTTTAGGGATTAGGAAGGTTATATTTAGTGGAAGTGTACACGCGTTAACGTGGGGTAAGATTGGAAAACCATTTAGGATAAACCACCCTCAGTACACCCAGCCGAGATTCGAACCTCGATCTTTCCGTCATCGGTGGTCTAGTCTACTGCAAGCGTAGCGCGTTAGACCACGCGGCCACACAAGTGGGTCTTTCACACATTCATATGCCGAGTCATGTTATATGCAGCTGTAACTGTTGGTCGAAACTACTATACCTCAGTTTTAGCTTCTGTGGTGCTGACTGACAGCTCACAGCTGACTTCTGACGGCTTTGAAAAGCTACCAGACTAAATTATGTATCCCTACGCTGAACCATATGATCTGCAAAAAACATATCTTTAGTAGTTGTCACTTCTGACAGTCAACATTTAGGTATATACCTAAATGTTGACTGTCAGTCAGCACCAAAGAAGCCATGGGGCTACTGTAGCTCTATTTTCACATAGGCCCTACATGTATTCAGTAATGTGATCTGCAGCTGTCACGTTTGAATAAAGTTACTAGATCTACTTTCACATATTCACAAGTCAAGTCCTGTGATCCGCAGCTGTCACTTTCTACCGATAGTTTCAATAAGGACACGTTAGTAAAAATAATAGTTGGCATTTTATAAATATATTGAGCGCAAAAAAAAATATTGTTAGTTTTACACGCTCTACAACCTTTTCCCAGCTTGGCTACAAACACATTGTTAATAACCAGATCCCGGATTTGGATGGCATGTTATCTTTATTTTGGTAAATCGTAGACAATACTCATTCGTTCATAAATTCTTTTCATGATCTCATGGTTGTGGAAACGTTTTTTCATAGATCATATTTTCTTGATTTGCGTCATTTTAGTCATTTCTAGGTATTTATGTTGAATAAGCAAACTTTTAAATATTATATATATTATATAAATAAATACTCAAAACATATGCCCCTATTTTATTCAAAGCACATTTTTGATCATTTTTATGTCATCCTTGTTATATTATTAGTGTTATTTTATAGGTAAGAATAATATGTATCAAAAAGTGACAGCTTCAGATCAAATGATTTGACTTAAAATGTATATATGAAAATTGTTTAAGTAGCTTTCGTAGCTGCAAAAAAAAATTTTTTTTTTAATGTACTGCAAGGCGCGAGATTTAAAATTCAATCAAACAATTTTCCGTGCTTCGTCCATTCTGTCTTGTTCATATGCATAATTACACTAATAGATTAGGAGGAAGGAAGGTTGATTTAAATAATGTGTACCCTCATTTGCGTGGAATATTAGTCATACCTAGGCCATTTAAAAGAAAACACCCCTGTACACCCAGCTGGTATTTCAACCCTGACCTCCCTCTGACTGACAAAAGAACTTGACGAGACTGACACCTTTGTCATCGTCTCCACTGTTGCGGGTAGGTATAGTGTCGAAATAGATTATTTATTAGGAAATAATACAATTATTATATTTATTTATTTTAGTTTGCAACAGTAGCTACCTCTGCTGTGCTACGTATCTGTGGGCAAGCTAAGTGTCATGCTCATAATATATTATATGAGGAATGCCAGGCCTCCACCTTGGTTCGGATTCCACGTTAAACTGTAGGTCCTCCATTTCATCTCACAATCACCCTACAACATTAGCGTAAGTGCGTATAACCCGAACGGGTAGTAAGACGCGGTGCTAATAATAATAATAATAATAATAATATATTATAGTCATATTTGCCGGTGACTGTGAGCACGGCTTGAATTCTGGTTATATTTACTGAGGTTTTTTCCCCTACATGGTTTCCCAATCTCCCTCCACCCAAGTGTAAGTACAGTTTCTCTAAATGTTACCTTATTTGTCCTTAACTCTTACTAGCGTTTTTTGTTTTGTTATCATTGCGTTTTACGACCCGTTCGGGTTATACGCACATGTACTAATTACCCTAATCACTCTAATGGGTTAGAGATGAGGGAGGTTGAATTTAGAATACGTGTACCCACATTAACCTGGAGGCAAAGTGGAAAATGGTTTAGGCAAACTCATCCTTAGTACATCTGACTGGGATTCTAACCCCGACCTCCCCGTTAACGGCAGTCTAGTCTATTACGATTATCACGCCTAAAGCCACGCGGTTATCAAAGCGAGTCATGGGCTTGCATACAATTCTAATCGCCCAGAAGGCTAGTTAGATGCGTTGGTGAAAAATTCCCAAAAGAAACCACGCCTAATCCGTTGCAGTAAAATGAAACTGAAATATGAGTGTCATAAAGTGCGGCAGTCGTGTTCCATCTGCACCAAGGGAAATTATTAGTTTTACAGTTAAATTTACGATACTGTTGGGTGTTGTGTAAGGCCTTTAATTAATCCCTTAGCTATGCTCTCTCTCTTTAAAAAAATATGTCTCCTATAAGCGGGTAGCGAAACTTCCATGTGTTCATATGCATGACCTTTTGTAATGGTGCATTAACAGTCTGTAACAAAAAAAAGTTTTAAAACGGTGGTTTTTTTTGGTAACTTGTTGCGTTTGAGTGTTGTATAACCATTTGTAATAAAACACTGCCTAACAAATTAAACATGTTTTATCACCATTGCGCGGGGAAGGATTTTCTCCTTACGACCGCGATTTGTGTAGTGTTGTAAAGAAAAAGGGCTAAAATGGGGTCCGACCATCTCTACTCATTAGAGCTAAATACTGTGCGAGCGACCTTTTGACTGATCTTCAACGTGATGGCTGGGGAACTCTGTACTGATTGCAGTTTTAGGAGCTTTATTAGGATGATAAACCAGGCCGTTGAGTACTGTACCTAATTAATTTGATTGGTAATCAAATAGAGAGAGAAAAATAACTCTTATAGGGATGCTTTTCCAGTGAAAGGTCAGTTTAGCCAACTTTTTATATAATGTAAGTAGTCTTGTAACAGGTGCAACAAATTAGAAAACAAAAGTTAACATATTTTTCTTTAAGCTCTACTAACACTGGACGGGAAACATTTTACACGTTGTTATCAAACACTAAAAATGTTACTAGACATCAAAGTTTTCTAACATTTTTCATTTGACTTTCTAACAAGTTGTAAAACATTGTTAAGAAACACAAAGTTTTAAAACTTGTAACATAGTGTAAACGGTTGGACCTTAATGCTGTTGTCGCTTTTGACTGACTGTATGATGCAGGATTTTACTTTTTTAGCAAGGAAAACTTTCTGAACCAACTGATTATTTATGACAGATGCAACACCTAGCCCTTTAATTAATCACTGTGAAAGACAAATACCTCATTTCCACCAATTATATATCTTTTCCTCCTTGAAAGGGATCAAGCTCAAAACCCTAACTCAATCAACTTAAGGGCTATCAGCTTAGCTAAGGTGTTGAACTGTAAGACAATAAGGGCTAGATAATTGCTACCAGGTGGATCCAGGGTGAATGAGACATAACTGGTTAGTTATTGTTTTTCCTATTGAATATCAAACTTTTCTTTTTAAAGTAATTCCTTGGAAGAGTTTCAATTGCCTCAGAGGTTTTTACCGAGTATAGCAGAGGGGAGAGATAGTTTTCCTTCCACCGTGTACACCCTATAGCCCACACCACTTCCTTACACTTCAAGGGCACTTCTCTTCTCCATAGAAGGTATACACACCTATAGAACAACTTACCCTACTGCACTCTATCCTCTATACTCTCGCCACCAAGATAGCGCTACTCCATCCACCTTTATAGCTTTACTAAGCCTTATCCTCTTCCTTGTCATTACCATCACTTCATACTTTGCCATGTTGAATTTCATTCCACTCTCTTTCACTTCCTCATTCCATTACTTTAACTGTTCCTGTACTTTCTCTTCCTTCTACCCCCATAACATCAAGTCATCAGCATATTTCATTGGTGTTTATTCTTTCCTCCTCGAGTTTCTTTGCCACTATATTCATGACTATTTATATTGCCATTACAAATAACAGATTCACTCCATGTTTTATTTGGAACCATTTCAGCTATCCCTTCTCATTTTTAACACAACTCACTTCTTCACTTTCATCCCTTTTTTCTTCCAGGTTGAAAATCTTCCCAAAATATCCCATCCATAGTTTCTTTTCTCACTCTTCCTGGCTATATAACAACACCTGATTTCCTTCCACGTCGTTTCCAATTCCTTTTATCACTGGTTCTCCCACATATTTCCTCTGAAGCTCCCATCAAACTTAACTTAAACCTTTCTCATTTCAACTCTACACTTTGCATCTCATCCTTTGACATTAAGCTTCTTGACTTTCTTACATACATCTCACTTTCCTCTTCATTTTTAAGCTTTCACACCCTTATTCTTCTTTCTTGTTTTGCTACTTTTCTCAAACATTCTCATTCCCTCATGTCTGTCTGCCTGTGCAATCTTTGGTCACTATCTTAAGGAGACACTTGGTATTAACTTGATGTTTACAGTATGCCTTTTTATTTCTTCATGCTTGTGGAAGTAGTGTATAACTGAGTTTTACTCCCCATTCTAATTATATCTGGTGATTTTATGGCTTTATCTTTCTCTTCTTTAAAATTTGGCTAAATTTTTATATTGGTACTCAAATTGTTACTTTCTGATTATAATACTGGTTACAAAATAATAAAAACAAAAAACTTTTCATGTGAAACTGTTTTATCCTAGTTTTTATTTTCATTATTGCCTAACTACCTGGTTAGGTTGTACACATGTTAAAAAAACTTTTATTGTTGATAATATTTATTTTTTGTAATGAAGTGGAGTGTATAGTAATGTTTTGATGGTCACAATAAATCCATCCACACACGAGTTTTGTTGGTGTAATATATGTGAAATATACACATGTGAATACTGTTCGAAATGTTTATATGCCTACATATTAAAAGTATAGCTGGCTACCAATGGACTCAAATACGATACAACACCATACCGCTGCTTGCAAACTGAGATGCAAATGACGAATGGAAGAAGAAACTGTAAAAATGTGCTCACACCACAAATAACCATTAAATACAAAGTTTTTGGCGCCACTAAACAAAACGATACACACAGTCAAATGTTGATTGCTTGCACCAGAGCCAATTGCCTTCTCCTCCTCACTGGAGAGGACTGCTTGCTTTTACCTGCTCACTGACCCCTAAATGGTGTCATCACTGGTTGCTTGTACCAGGCCTGCTTTCTTTCTCCTCCCCCCCCTCCATCCCCTAAATTGTGTCATCACAGATTGTTTGTGCCAGGGCATCTAACTTTATCTTACCAACCTTCCTCCTAATGGCACCATCACTTATGTGACTTCACTCAACATATTTTGGAATTCATGTATTATAATAATTAGGATAGTAATTTTGAGATTACAAATTATCCAACATATTCTTATATCAATGTTTAAAATGGTTCAACAACATTTTCTGAATAACTAATCCTGTGAATGTTAAGGTTAAAAAAAATAGAACTTAATTTGTGGGCACTTATGCTAATAACCTTTTTTTGATTCAGTGTGCGAGAGACCCACCAGATTGCAGAGGCGCAGCAGGAGAAGAATGCCAAACTGCGCGAGGCATTTGGAATTTCTGAGTACTTTGTGGAGGGCAGCAGCCTTGACCCTCAGCGACATGTTAAAGAGGCTCAGGCCAAGGCTGCAGCAGAGCAGAACAAGAATTACATGCTGGTGCGCACTCCTAGCCCCACTCCTGCACACACTGAGCAGGCCGCTGACAAGAGCAGCAAGCGAAAGAGGCACACTAAAGATAGGTATGTTAAACTCAACCATGCAATAAAAATATAGCTACACATATGGTAAAAGGATCACAATAATAAACACAAGAAAAAAGATTATTCGTCTAAGCTCTTGTTAAAACAAAGCATTTTAATTATATTTGCTTGCATTAGTGGCCCCATAATCTAAGGCATCTTTATCACACAGTAAAATGAATTGTCGGTAGGGTTGCCAACCACCCTGGATTGGCCAAGACATTCTCGAATTTTAACTAACTGTCCTGTTTCCCGGGTGAATCCTACATGGGACACCAAATGTCCCAGAATTTATGACATTTCTTGATACGCTAATATAGGCTACACTGCATATCTAGCCATAAGTTTGTATAGATAGTTTAAATAATAATAATAATTATGGGTAATGTATTTCCAAACAATATTGTTTTTTGTTCAATTAATTTCAGTCAAAGCATATGGAATATTAGTATGTTTTACTTAATACATTTCAAGTTTAAATAGCACATTATGAGGTCAAAGGAAAAAATAGGCTCGGCCTCCTATTCAACAACACCACAGACTGGAAAATTTACACATTTCATGCATAAACCTAGTAGAATATTTTTAATGACTTTCAGCCAATGTTTGCAATAAAGAACTGTCTGCTAGCTCTCACTTATATACACTCTTACCATGAATGAGCTTAAGTTAACAAAAGGTTAGCAAAATCAGAAGGTTCCTCGTATGTTGTTAAAAGTTTACTCTTTGGGGAATAGCCTATGTTAGTGCAGACGGTCAGGATTGAACCCTAGACTCCCATTGTCAAAGTAGTGGTTAGCTATGGTTTTGAAATCACTTTGGCATTGCAAGCATTTTATTCAAATAAATGGAAATGCACAGTCAAACCAAATGTATTTCATTTTGTGTATTCCATGTTCAGCTCGTCCAGCCCGGAGGCCAAGCGGGAGAAAAAGAAAAAGTCTAAGAAACACAAGAAAGACAGGTACAGTCTGTTAGTAATTTATTTTTAAAAGTCCATATAAAGTAACCCTCAAATCACCTGTTTTTTTGGATGAATCTCAAGTTTTTCCTCGAGGCTTGCAGAGTAAAAAATATATTTTTGATAAATACTTGCGATATAACCTTTTTTTTTGTTTCAATCCTAACATTTGGAAGGAAATTTAAATTACAGAGTAGGTAAGTTCTGTATATTTTGATAAGGGGGTTTTGGTTGGGAAAACATTTCATTTATGATTAATAGGTGGTCATTTTACTGGGACTCCTTGTGTTATAATAAAAACTTAAAGAGATTTTTGGGAATATCAATAATATTATGCTCGTAAACATAGTTATTTTGTATAAATATTCTCCAGGAAATTACTAAAAAATGCATATTAAAGTTCTAATTTTGATTACTGTAGGGTTCTTTCTAAACACAAAGTTCATACAAATGGATTATCTCCTCTTGTTTTTGTACATTCACATTAAATTAACTGTTTATTTTCTAACTTTGGGTTAACATTTTAACCTGTTTTCATACTTTCCCAGACTTAGTTTAGCTATGATTGAAAATATTTTGTAATCTATTTGTAGTTTCAAAATTTGCATCATATGCTATGTTGGTATATAGTGTTGTAAAATCCATATGTAAATTATGTTGAAGATTGTCAAATGAGATATTTGTAATCCTAGCGGCAAAGAATAAAATGTTACGTGAGAGGTGAGAGTGACAACATGGCCACATATGTCTTTAAACACTGTTATGGTAGTATTATTTTATAGAGAAATGGGATTATATAAATTACATCAAAGTACAAACTGAAGGATTCATTGGTCTGCAACAGGAAATAAACATGACCATTGTGTTCTTGGAGATCTGACGGCAGACCACTGCAGAATTCTTGGCTGTGCACACCATATCCACTATTTATGGTTGTGGGAGTACGAGCCTAGCATTAAATAGCTATTTTACCGGATTCCATGTGACAATCTTCAATTGTGTTTCATCCAACTTAATTTTCTTGGCACTATTTAGCTTGATTTATTTCACCATGAATAATCTTCCCTTGAAATCGATCAGCGTAGATTTCTAAACCCCTTGTTAAACTTATCCTTACAGAAACCTTAAAATTACTAAATAATTTATTGTAGTCTATGAAAATAATTGGCTTAAGTTTTATATATATTGATTGTTGATTAGTAACCTCAAAATTGTTTATCTTTTAAAAATAGTAAATACATTATTGACATGAATTTGTGTATCTTCCAATATTATTTTCTGTATTGAACTGTATGATGGTTTTCCTTGTTTTTGTTTTTTTTATTTTCATTTAAAGTTGCTTATATAAATATTTTTGTTAGAGTGTAAGGAAAAATTTACAAGTCGTTAATTCCATCTCTCTATCTTCCTAACAAGTCCGTCCTTATTGATGGGTTAATAAGGTAATACTACATTCCCTTAGTCATTGACATAATTAAATTTATTTAACAAATAACAATTATATGACAGTTTTGGTAGATTTCAAAACATACCAATCATTTGTTTGAGTTAACTGAGTTGTGTTATTTTTCACCACTTAGGAAAATAAAAATATAAATACATGCTTCTCTTGAAATATGTATTAAAATATTTGTTATATTTCATTGTCTCTCTTTGCAAAGCTCACAGTAAAAGATTTTTCTAGACATTTATTTAATTTTAATATGATGATACTTTGTTAAGTTAGTTTGATGTTTAGTAATAGAACACTAGTATACCAATTTTATTCAAATAGCTGCAGATAAGTCAGACTAATACACTAAAAATAGGTATCTAGTACAGGGGTTCTGTTTGCATTAAAAAAATTATTAATTTGATTGCAACCAAAATGGCTCGTGAGCATCACATCTTGAAAACTGGGGAGATGGAGATTCGGTTGGATGTGTCGCTTTCCTGATGAATATAAAATTAATGCTGTAGAACTCTTGCCAAAGAAATGACCACCAGAAATATCTATGACTAATTAATAGGGAACTGTGCAGAAAACTAATTTTGATTTAAACACAAGACAAACCAATATTTATGTATTATAATTTTCAGAATATGATATCTAGTGGAGTAATTCCCTACTAATAAGCATAAATAATAGCTCTGGCTATTAATTCTTAATATTATAATTTTGTTACTTTTTAAAAGTTTCCTTGCATTTTAAATATGTGCAAACAAAAACATTGTCAATATTTATGTAGCAAACACTAACCCTTAAAAAGGGGGTGCATCGTTATCAACTTTTGAAGGGCAAAAGGTGTTGTGTGTGTCACTTGGGGAAGGTTGTATTATTTTTCCGTTTTCGAATTTCGCAGTTTAAAGACACCATAACCAGCTCTATGGTGGATGTGGGATATCAGTAGTTGGATCTTTTAGTCCTCTTTGATGACTATGAATAATTTAAGGTGGGTGTGTTGGGAATTAATTAAGGGCTTTTGTTTTTACAGTTTTTATAGCAAACTATTTTTTATGGCAAAAAAAAACTAAATATTTCTTCAGTAGAAACATTTAAGTTTAATTTTCTTCGTGTGGTGATATCAACAGTTCTTAAATTTCTTTAGCTAACATTATTAGCATTTGATGAGAAACTTTTTAATAAACAGAAAAAGTTATCATTAAATTTCATGACACCCTGACAGATATTTCCCACACTCCCACCTTAAGATCACAAATTCACGGGTGTTCCAGGCACTAAAAAAACACTTGTTCATATTTTTTGGACAGTTGCACCACCGACTACCTATTTTCAATATTAGTTGACATGTTTGTTTGTTTTGATAAAACTAGCAGAAATACCTGGCATTATCCAGGGTAGCTTTTTCCCTTGCTTCAAACAGACAAACAAACTCTTCATTTTATTAATATAGATAAGAAAATTGAGCCACAGATAACGGTTGATAGTGGTGATACCTATAAACTGTAGTTGTAAAGTTTCGACAATCAATTTTTATTTAATATTTGGGCCTTGGGATATCTTATTTCTTCAAAGACTGGGATGATCTATTTAACTTAGGAATAGGCTTTGTAACTATAACTATAACCAGATAAATAAAGGTAGTTTTGAATAAAATACATTGTCAGTGTTTTTCTCAAATTATAAACTTATTATTATTAAATTAAAATAGTTTGGCTATTTTTGAAAATAAATTTTCATTGAATGAAATATTTTTCTACATAAACTGTGATAACCCTTTTTAACAATATCCAAAATGCATGTTTTAATGTTTTTGTCACTGTCACTTTGACAACTAGAGATTATGACCAATTATTTACATAACTATAAGTGTTATTTGCAGCATTTTTGTTGAAGCACCGATAAACAAAATACTCTAATAACAATAAAAAAATTATTATGAACATTGTAAATTGAGACATGAAAACTATAAAATAGTATATCTCTTTCCAGCCCAAAATCATTTTAACAGGGATTTTAGGGGTAGTCCCTAAAAGTCCCCTTTTTTTTACATTTTGGTCCTCAAGTCCCTTTTCCTTGATAAAAATTACTAGTAAACTACAAAAGTTGAAATTTTGTACAAAAAAAAAGTTAAGTTGCTCAGTAATTATTAATTTGCCTTTCTTAAAGCCCATACACACCAAGTTCGCAAACTGTTAGCGAACAACTTACAAATGACATCTACATGGTAAACATAACTTCATTATTCAAAATAGTTGGTGTGGACGCCGTGCTCTCGGACTGTTTGCGAATAGTTCTCGAACCGCTTGCTAACAGCTCGTGAGCAGTTGATTTTGGTATGTGTGGGCCTTTACAATTCATCAAACATCTGAACATATATTGTTTAAATATAGTGAATTCTGGTGCCATTTTATTTAAATTATTGCCCGCAATGAAGTAAACTGAGGGGACATTTAAATATAACTTGTGCTCCTCATTGTATTAGTTCACTTTATTAGTAAATTTAAAACATTGCCATAAGTTTTATTGTTACTTACTGTGCAATATCTCGAATCTGTTATATTTTTGGTCACTGTTACTTTCATTAAGTTAGGCAATTTACTAAATAATATTTATAGTAATGTGTAATCTAATACCAGCATTTTGTAAATACCATTCCTATTTGTTACCAAGCAAAAGTTTGTTGGAATAAAATAGAAATATACCTGTAAGCCATTCCCATCCAGGAGTTTATCTAAACTGTTTTATACTATAGAATCAACTTATTCATTTTATAGTAATAGTAGTAGTAGTAGTAGTAGTAGTAGTAGTAATAATAATAATAATAATAATAATAATAATAATAATAATAATAATAATAATAATGATGATGATGATGATAGTAGTAGTAATAGTAGTAATAATAATAATGAAAATAATAATAATGAAAATGAACAAAAACCCAACATATTGTACTTTTTTGTATGAGATCTTATGAAAATAAGGACTTAATACATATAATTATTTTATTTACTTAAAATACTTATGATGAATCCTTGTTTTCAAAAGGTGTCATACTAAATACTATATACATTTTATTGCATTTTTGTGAGTTTCACTATCACAACAATTCAATATTATAATAGTATTTAATAGTATAAAGAACTTGTAGACTGAACATATTTATTATTTTATACCATTTAATAATTTGATCAATATTGTATTTGACATGCATTTCAAATGTTATCTTAACTGGCAAATAATTGATAGGGGTTTAAATATAGTTTTTTTTTCTTAGTTTCCCAATTGTTTTCTCTAACATGCAAAAAATGTTGGTTCCTAAAAGTCCTTTTTTTTAATCCCTAAGTTTCTCTTTTAATGAAGTTAAAAGTACTAAAAGCCCTGTTTTAATTTTGGACCTGGTTTTATAGGTTTTCAAAGAGGTTTGAAGAGCATTTTAAATAATAATTGATAGATAGACCATTACAACTAATATTTAATCACTCCGGCATGTAATCTAGCTAGATGTTTTTTAATGTTCACTTTTGTTGCAATGCAAAAAAATAACTTTTTGTTGAAACAAAACTTAAATAACTATGTTTTAATTAAGGACAACAAAGATGACATGTTATAATTAAGGACAACAAAGTTGATCTAAGTAAATTTATGGATTATATTTCTATAGATATTAAATCATTATTTAAATTATTTTATTCATGTACAAAACTTGCAAAAATCTTGCTGATTTTTGGGTGGTTGAAATTCTTTAGACTAGATAACACAACAAAAAACATATGGCAAACATATTTAATTGGTTATTCGTTCACATAACTAAATTAATCCTTATTTATTTGTGTTTTTTCTCATATATTAAATCAAAAATAAATTTAGTTTTAGAATATTATGTTTTTGACGCATACATTTTTATAATGTTATTAGTTTTTAATCTGGTCTATGATAGGCTGTTGTCAATATTACCCAACCAAACAAAACTGAAGCTTCAATTTGTAGATGCATGAAAGGTTAGGTTTTATTAGATTGGACTAGCTTGCTATAAAAATATATTTGTGTCACTTAATTATATTAAGTAAGAGTGACTAAAGTGCGAATTAACTAAAATTAATTTTAGTAACTAAATTACAAAATTTCTTTTTATACTATGTTTTGTTAATACTGTATGGTTTTTTGGTATTAGTATTTGATCCTTCAATGACTTTAACCCTTACAGCTGTTGAGCTTTTCACCCTGGAAAAAACTACGTAAAATTAGCCATGGCTGAAAACTGGCTTGGGCAGATAAATACCAACCTTATCCAAGTTTTGAACTTGTGACTTATTAATAGTCAATGAGAACACTAGTTTAAATGGGAACTGTTTGCGTCTCAAAATAAAATATATGTCAGATCATACAAGGGCCAAATCGGTTTTTTTGGTATGAAACACACATTCCCTTGAATAGAACTGGTTAAAATTGTTATGTAGCTTATATTTGCATATAATTTTGTCGCTGATGTAAGTGTTCTATTGTATAGGCCCTGTTTAGTACTATCTATACACACACAAACCAACAGTCAAACATTAGTTTTATTTATGAGGTTATGTTTTTTATTATTTTGCAGTTTTAACTATAGTAGTAACCAGTAATCGGTATTTAAGAATTCATATCCAGGCTATGTAAATGTAGGCTCAAATTAAATAAATAGGTTTGCCATTAATTGTAGAATTTTCATTGACCAATGAAACACTAAATTTCATCTTTCTATCTCATTGAAAAGTAGTAAAAATTCTCTGGACAGATGTACATACATATATACAGACACCATAAGACTTTTATTAATATAGATTATTATTAATCGATTAACAAATAATATATATTTTAATATTCAGATCTGCAAAATGTTCTTCACTTTATTTTAACACTGGAAAAATGTTAGGACAGTGTTCTAAATTACGTTTCATCACTCAGAGAAAATAATCTTTATAGTAAAAATAATATAGGAAAATCACAACAAATTATTTTTTATCTACTTCTCTTTAGTTATCTTTACTAAACTACTTGTTTTGTTTTTTTGTAAGTTATTTCAATTATTTAATTATAAATATATGGTTAAAAATTATCTTGAACACAGGATGAAATACAAAAACCCACTGAATAAAACACTACTCCTAAGCCAAAGGTCTTAGAATTAATTGTAATATTTAGGCATAATTTTTTAATCAAAATATTAGTTGAGGCCCTAATATTAAGGCACATTTTTTAAACAATGTAAAAGTTGAGGACCAGGCCAAAACCTGGATTTAATATGTTTACTGATTATTATATTTCCAAAATTTAGTCACTGTAATAACAAAACAGTTTTTGTTTACATTTGTTAAGGAAGGTTATTAAGTGTCATCATGTATGTTTATATAATTTACTAGTGTAAAAATACTGACAATTTTTAAGTTCCCGTGTTTAGAAAATAATTATTATGAAAATAGAATACTCACATGTTTAATATATATATAATTTATATTTTTACACCTCTTAAAATGTAGTTATATTTAGAACAATGGACTTGGACACTTGTTACTAATTACTTTTACAAACTATAACACAACAAGCTGGTTTTTTTTTATTAAATAGTTAATGTTTACCTAGTTTCACAAACAAGTTTTAATTTATATTATGTTTGTAATTTTCTCTACTTTTATTAGCTATAAATGAAATTAGTCTCTTTTTTTCCTCAATATTTTATCTTTGAAAGTATTATTTATACACACAATAAAACAGAACAAGTCAAGAAACGTTTAAATGTTTTCTTATAGTCAACTTAAGTTTGATAGGTTAACTATTTCTATAGTTTTAAATCTCTAAATCATTAAAAAATTTACAGCAAATATTGTGTTGGTCTAGTCAATCTATAAACCATAAAAAGTTATTTTTTTGCTATATTATTCATTATGTTATATTTTTAGAGAGTAAAATATTGACATTAAATGGCACTAAACTGTGTCTTTATGAATAGTTAGGTATTTATTAATTTAACTTGCATCTATTAAAACAATCGTGCACCTACATGATGTGTTAAACAGATCAGAGTCACCCAAACACTCAAAAAAGAAAAGTTCATCCTCCAAAGATAAAAAGAAAGAAAAAGATCGCCACAAACGTCAGCGATCGTCATCATCATCAGTGCAGACTGTTTCCTCGAGTGATGATTCAGATTCCAGCAAGTAAGACCATTTATTGTATTGAAAAATAATCAAGGGGTGTTTATATTTTAAAAACACAGAAACGTGGCAAGAAATTAAACTACTAAAGTATAGTATAAAACTCAACAAAGAAAGAAGGAAACCCAATTGGATAGTCTCTTAAATATGCAATAAAACTTTCACCCATGCACAATCCTCCTGTTCTTCTTTACTTTATCATTCTACATTCCCCCCCCACCTCCACACTCTTCTGCATTCCCTTAAGCTACCAGTCCCTAGGTCTTCCTTTTGGCCTCCTGCCCCCAACTTAAATATCCAACATCTTTGTTGGTATCCTCTCCTCTTCCTTATTCCTCTCGCTATCTCATATCTAATCTTATCCATTCTTGTCACTACTATAGCAATTTTAAGAAATATCATTTAATATACTTGAATTCTGCTTCAATTCTATAATATTACACATTTCCCTTGCGTATGTCAATATTGGTCCATGGTACATCCTGTAGATCACTGCTTTACACTTCTTCAGCACATCCCTGTTCCAAATGATACTTCTCACACTTCTGGGAAAAGCTTCTTGCCTCTCATCAATTTCTCTTTTATTTCTTCCACTATTTTGAACTGCTCCCCTCCCAGTGTCACACCAATAATTGTGCACCTTTCTCTCTTCCTTGTCCTAATCACCTTCTTACACTTTATTACATTATACCTCATTCCATACTGCTCCATCCTACTCATCCAACTGCTACTGAACTTCTTTCTTCTCATTGGTTCATACCATTAGATAGTCCGCAAACATTGTTACTTCCATACTTCCCTGCCCAAGCCTTTCTACCACTTGGGTCATTATTTCGTCCATCACTACAATAAACAGTATTGGTGAGAGCGGAAATACTTGTTTCAGGCCATTTCTTAGTTCAAATCACTCTGTCCTCTCACTTTTACACCACTCACACTCCCTTTGTACATGTTCCTCACTCTCCTTATCGTCTAATCCCTTACTCCTTCTTCATTGCTTCCCATATTCTTCATCTGCACACACATTCATAGACTTTTTCAACATCCAGAAAGGCCATCAGCAGTTTCTTCTCGTACTGATAATGTCCCTCTTTCAGCTCTATAACAGCAAATATGAGATCTATTGTTGACCTTCCTGGTCCACATACTGCTCCTCGCTCAATCTTCTTTCCACTGCCCCTATAATTCTTTTCTCTTGTATCTTTTCATACAACCTCACACAGTGGCTCATCCTTCCTCTGTAATTTTCACACTTCTTCCTGTCTCCTTTCTTGAAGATAGGTATTGTAATATCAAACCCTTCTTCTATTCCTCTGGGAGCCTCTGCTTCAACATTACTCTAAGCACATGATACAGCCACTGCAATCCCTTCTCTCATGCTGCTCTCACCATCTCCATACTCACTTCATTCCTTCCCGGTGTCTTACCCCCTTATGCTCTTCAAAGCCTCTTCCATCTCCCTCCAGAATAAGTCCTTCATGTTTTCTTATTTTTTTGCTAATGTTCTGTTCATCTTCTCCTTTATCATCTGTTATGTTAGCATTCAGCAGGTCTTGGAAATACTCCCTCCACATTTCCTTGAGTTCCTCCAATTCTACCACAATGTTCCCATTTTTGTCTGCCATTTTGACCTGCTTCTCTCTACATTTTCTTTTACTCCTGGCCATTCCAATCAGTACTTTCTTACTACCCCTATTGTTTTCCATCATTTCCTGCCACTTCTCCATTCAACTTCTCCTTCTCCCCTAGCCTCTTTGTGTCCTTTTTTGTCTTATATCACACCTAAGCATCCACAGCCCTCTTTTGGAACAACTCTCTAAAGGTTACCAATTATTTTGTTCTAGAGTTACACCATGGTGTTTCCTTCCATCTTCTCTTTCCGCTGGTTCTCCTGCACACCCTTTTAACTTGTTCCACCAATGCTGCCTGGAGTCTTCCATATTCTTTCTTCCCTGTACTGGGTTCGGCCATAGGATCTTGTCCTTTATTATTCTCTGGACTTTGTCTTATGTTCTTCCTCTTAATACTGCCATACCTCCTCTCCAAATTTTCTTCTGTCCTCTTCTCTTTTCTTTCTGTCAGGGTATTCATCAGCAGCTATTGATCACTGTCCAGGAACTCACATGGAATTACCCTCACATCTGTTATATCCATCCCCATTTGCAAATAAACGAGTATATAATCTACTACTTTCTTGCCCAGTCAATGCTGTACTACATTACCTGAAGACTTCCTTTTCTTAAACCACATATTTTATATCAACAATCTGTTCTTCTAGCACAGTTCTAGCACAGTTCTAGCAACATTTCATTCTTCCCATTCATGCTGCCACATCCACCTGTTCCTAGCAATTATTCAGCCATGCCTTTCTGTCCCAACATGGGCATTGAAGTCACTCATGATTATTAGATTATGCCCTCCCATTTGCTTATGCAGATCTTCTGTGAACTACTACTTCTCATTCACTGAGCAGCCCTTCTCTTGCCTTATTTTAGATGGTACTGTTCATGTGTCCATACATTAAAAAGGAAACAAAATATGGCTTGTATAGTGTTGTTTTAAATAAGTTTTTACTTTTGTAATCTGTATGTTCTGATCAATAGCATCTTAGCTTGCTGATTATTATGTTAAATTCAAGCACTTTAGACTTCCAGTCATTTATTATTCATCAACATTAAGGAATAACACTTATATTTTTTCTGTCACCAGAGTGTCTGTGTCTGGTGATGGTCGTAAACACCACAAGAAGCGAGACAAGAACAAACGAACATCGATTCCACTCAAAGAGTCAGAGAAGACGGACAAACGGTCTAGAGCAGAGGTAAACCTGGTGGAAGGTGCAGGGCAATAGGTGCTCAGTGGGGCTCACAAGTAATGTGCAATGTGGTGTCCAATAGACACACCACAAATGTTAATACACTCGTTATGTTAATAAAACTCAATCAATATTTAATTTATGTAACTCTGGGGGGTGGGTATTCAAAAGAGGAGAAAGACAAGGCATTAATGTTCACTGGTCAAAATATAATAAATTTGGGTATTAACTTTCATTTTAAACTTTTATTACTTGTGAAAAACACTGATGCACATTTTACTTCTGGCGTTCATTAGATACAATATTAACTTTTACTGTGTTTTTTTGGAAAACTCAAAGCATAAAGACTGCCAATAGTTGAAACTCGATCACCCATATAAAATGTTCCCTGTTTATTTTTTATTACGACCTATGTGTCGTGTTGGTTTTCATCCAAATTAATGTTTCATGGAATTTTGCACACGAATAAATGGACGTTTACAAGGATCATTTGAAAGAGTAAGTATCTATTTTTAAGTGCCAGTATGATTACTTTACTATTGCGAGTTTTTTCTAACATTATACCTACAAACATTTTTTTAAATACCTGTCAAACAAAATTATTTGATTCCTTACTTTCTTTTAGTTTAGTTATTATTCTATTATTTATAATCAAATTTCACTTGTAACAGACTTTTGTTTGAATGTGGTGTGAAGGAAAATAATGTTCAAAATATTTTGGATTTACTATAGTCTCAGGTGCTATTAATCCCAATTATGTTAAGCAAGTGCCTGTGAAAACAATAGTCTGTCTTTCATCAAATTTGTTCAACACTATATTAAATTTTAATTTGTAAAGTACATACTATTTCCTAAAATTGATTTTACTCTTTCTCCACACAAATATCAACAGTCCATATTAAGGCACAAAAAATAATCACATTTTAGTTCGAGCTAAAAAGCCACTTTTTTTTTAAAGAAACTTTTATTTTATTTTTATAAGCTATGTTTTGAACCACTTATATTAAATAAAATAACAGTTCCACCCTTGTGCGACTGTTAATTTTATAAACCACCTCCAAAGAAAATGTACAATGATATTAACTAAAAATATATTGTAAGTTAGATTAAAACTTTATTTATTCAGCTATACAAGTTTGGAATACTGGCATTTGTGAACAATGGGACATATTTTCATGAATTCTTAGATATCATTTTTGATTTCCCACAAATTTGATAAAATTTGTTTTAGAAACAAACAAAAATTTTACTTGTAGAAATATCATTTACCAAAATAAATGTTCTAAATACCTTCATATCAAACTATAAAAATCAGCCACTCCTATGTTCAATTTTAATTGAAGTTCTAGTCCTAAATATTATTAGTATATTTATATTTTATAGTAAATATACAACTTTGTTTACAAAAACATAGATTATATAATATAGTCAGAGTCAAATATATTCACCAAGCTTAATTAATCAACTATAAACACTAAACATGTCACAAATTGCATTATTTTTCTTTTATATTATTTACCTGAATACAAGATTACTCTAAATGCTTTCTTAGAGGAAATTTGCTAATTTTTAAGTCATTTTATTAGTTTTCAGTCAAAACACAAGTTAATTTGTCCTTAAGGAAAAACTGTTTCTAGGGACGTGCGAGACTTGAAAATATCTCGAAAATTTAAGAAAAAAATAATCTCGATCTTGTCTCAAAAGTTAAAAAATGAATCTCGAAAATTCGAGAAATAAGAAACAGCAAATAATGGCCCTAAAAAATAAAAAAATAAACTGGGGATTTAATATTTCCAATAATATCGTAATAACCCAAAAATAGGCCGCACCCCCGCCCCTCCCCCCAAAACAGCCTTCATTAAGAAATATTAAGGTTATAAATATTGTTTTTCAATATCAAACTTTGACAATATAAGCTGTTACACTACAAAATTAAATTATAAATGGTGTTCATTGTAACTACCTATCACTATTTTATTAATTGCATTTAAAATGTGTATTAGCTATCTCAAGTGTTTGAATGAATTATATATAAGTCAAACTAAATCAAGCGCCAGCTCAAATGTCAAAAAGGAACTATATAATATTTACTTTAATAAACATAATCTAATTTTTTTTCATTTCAAATTGAAAAAATGGTTCTCGCACATCCCTGTCGGTTTTTGATTTTTGTGTCTCAATTGTGTAAGTAAAACAGTCATGTGTGTACAGGATTTAAAAGAAATTAATAAATAGCTATTTTAACTACACTGCTATCTAACTCCCTGAAAAATACTAAAAATTGGCCTACTTTTCAGCATCATCCCTTGTTGTATCTAGAAGTTTAAACTAGATTATCATGGTTGATAATTTGTGTCCTACTGGCAACTTTTCTTTCAATTACATTGTATCAAAAGGTCAAATCTTTTAATCAAAGAGGGTATATTTATGAACACCCAAAAAAGCGGAAAATCTTTCATTCAGGTAGATACTCAAGTGGTATTTGGTTTTTATTTTCCATTGCCTCTTTGAGTCGTTCTTTTTTTTCCAGGCCTCTACATTTTTATGCAAAATTTAAAATAGAAACTTCAGGTATCTAGTAGAAAAACTAGTATAAAATAAGTGGTAATTATATAAAAAATTTTTAAGGAGAACCTCTTTTCACTTTTTGAGTTATTTTGTTATATGTATTTGTAAGAATGTACAGGAAAGGTGGAATGAAAACATAAAAAGGAACAAACACAATATGGCCTTTACAATGAAAAGAACAACACAGTTCAAACTTAACATTGCTGCCACTGGACAAAGAGGTGATAGCTGCCTCTTGAATGAAATTGATTGTTAACACTCAATCCCTAGACCTAGGTTTAATTTGAATCTGAACTTATCAGGAGGAAGTGTGAAATGCGCAACGCGACTTCCTAAAAAAAGGAAACCAAAAAACACAAAGGGAGAAAAAGGAAATTGGTAAGGAATGATGTAAAACCAAACCAAAAAACACAAAAAAAAAGCAAAAGTAAATTGGTAAGTATGATCTATCATTGATATTAATTGGATATCAATGTTAGATAATTCTTTACCAATCTCCTTTTCCTCTCTTTTGTGTATTTTGGTGTCCTCTTTTAGGAAGTTAGGTTGCGTGTTTCACACCCCCTTTTGACGAGTTCCAATAGAATTAAACCTAAGTCATGATCGATTTTTTCCAAGAGGCGGCCATTACTTCTTTGTCTAGTGGCAGCAATGTTAAGTGTTATTTGTGTTCTTTATTTCATTATAAAGCCACATTGTCTTGGTTCCCTTTAATATGTTTTCCCTCCACCTCTCCTGTATATTCTTCCAAATACATATTTATAACTTATTAGATAGATTGAATTAGATAAGGGGTGTTTGAATGGTATGATTACAACAGAAATAGAGCAATAAAATTGTTCTTGTTTATTATGACACCACGCATCATTACATAGGATCCTAGGTTTTTGAGTAAGTATGGCTCAAAAGTATGTTGCAATTCTGGTGGAGGTGATTTTTTTTTATCTATGATTTCTGAATAATATTGCACATTTCATTTTTGTGTCTTGTCTTAGTAATGTAGAAACATTGAAAAGATGTTGACTCATTTGTCTTGCTAGAAGGTTTTTAGCTAAAAAGTAAAAGAATAAAATCGCAATAGTTGTACTAAAACACTCAATTTTCTACTACCAGATAGCCTTTCTTACCTATTCTTCCATTTTACTTTTTGGCTTCCTCTTTTAGGAAGTTGTGTTGTCTGTTTCACACTCCTTCCCTCGAGGGACTGATCAGAAACATTCAATTTTTTTCAAGAAGCTGCCATTATTTTGTCCAACACAGCAATGTGAAGTGTGAACTGTGTTTCTCTTTTCATTGTAAAAACCATATTTTGTCTTCCTTTAATTAATTCCTATCCCTCTGTCCAGTAGCGTCTTCTAAACATAAAATGTCTTGGTGAATAACATACTAAATCACTATTCATGGCCTGACACAGCTGGCTTTATTAGGACATTAGACCAGACCGGGGCTGTCACCAATATTTAAAAATAATTCATAGAAACATACCAGTAAAAATCTTGGAATATCTTGAATCTTTTTCTAGAAGACATTTCAAAATATGTTTAAAATGTTCATTATCTACTATTAATGTTATTTATATAAGAGTTAGTAAAATGAATTAGTGCTAAATGGATTGGAAATGTATAAGAAGACCATGTAGAAACACTGTACAATAATGTAAAGTAATTGATAGTGAAGGAAGCCAACCTGAAAGGATAGTTAGGTTAGGCCTAAATATAATAACACATATCTCTCTTCATTTATTCTCTTCGCAAACTATTGCACTATATATTACACTTCACACATTGTTAATTTTAAGAGATGTTCCTTTATCATTAGAAGAGACATTGAAAACACACATACAAAAATAGGCTAGAACTACATGTTTAAATATGTAACTGAAAACTTGCAGTGTTGCCAAATTGATAACTAAATATGATTTTTTTTTTTTAAGTTTGCTGAGAATTAATAATAAAAAATAACTTTAAAACTAACAGGGACTATACTTGAAAAAATAAATAAAAAAGGTTTGATTCAAAAGATATAATATATAAAATAATTGTAAAAAAATGATTTCTTTTTTTTTATCTCAGATTTAAACCAGAGGGTAGTCTGGATCTGGTTACCTATTGATGTGCAAGTTTCCATTGCCCAAGTTGAGAGTTATTGCAAGTGGCCGTCAGAAATGCTCTGAGTACTCTAGTGGTGTAGCAGGAGTCAAAGTCTTTATTGTGGGTGTTAGCATGGGAAGGAACTGGTTTATCTAGATTTTTGTAGTTGGTATCGAAACGGTGATTGTTCATGCATATTCTCAGAAGTCTTGTTGTGAGTCCAACATATTCAGCCTCACAAAAATTACATTGAAGTTGATAGATTAAGTAGGTTGTGTTGCAGTCATGATGGCCTTGGATGGGGTATTGCTTCTTGGTGTTCTTACTATTGAAGGTCTTGCTGCGTGGGTGGATCTTGCAGGTGTTGCAGCGTTGTTTCATACACCGTTGTGAACCATTTTTTGTGTTGATTGAGGTGAACGTTTTGTTGGGGTCAGGCAGTTTTGGATGTACAAGAATGTTGTAAAGATTAGATGGACATTTAAAAGAGATTCTTGGGGGAGAGCTGAGAAGGTTTTGTGTCCGAGTGGAAGAAGTTAGAAAATTGTTGCCATTCTTGATGATCGTGTTGATTCTTTGCGGTCCTGGATGGTATTTGGTAATGAATGGTATGTCATCAGAAGTGTGTACCCTTTTGTTATCACTAGGTACATTTCCCTGACACATTGCAGTACCAATACGTCACTAAACGGTCACCTCACCTCGCTGACCGAGAAAATTCCACTAATTGAGCTTTGGTACTCGGTTACTACCCCTCTTTTATTTTTTATAAACAAGACTCTGCCACTTGTAAATAAAACACAGTGAGGATAAGTTCAACATATATTAATGAGTAAATTGATTAACTTATATGGCCCACAATAGTGTAGGGCAAATGAAACAAAACATATTTAACCCTTTCCTGGCCTAAATGCTCTAAAGCGCTCGCTATATTTTGACACACTCTCAGTCATCTGTTGGGATATTTGCTAACTATTTTATATTTAGTTGTTATTTTTTAATATAGAGGTCTTTCTCATTTTAAATTTATTATTTTCTTAGCGTTGTTAGCTTAACTGTTAGTTTTGCTTTAGAATGACCTCCTTACAAGATGATATGTTTGTTTTGGAGCTCAATAAAGATGTATCTGGCAGTGAATCTGATAGTTCTGACAATAATGATATTAAGTGTAATAATGATAATGAAGATCCTGAATTATTTGATATAAGTGATGGTGATCTGAAAAACAATTTAAATGGGGGTGCTGCTGCTGTAAGGCATTTTCAACCACCTTTGTTGACATTTAATGACAGGCTACAATTTGATGTTCCAAATGAATATGTGTACAATACTGGTCCTTTGCGTGGTGTGAATAAGTAAAGGTGAAATTGTGCGCATGATCTCCCATTCCTTCCTTCCTTGTCGTGACGTCAGCTTCGGGGGAGTCAGTAGCTGAAGAAGAGACAACTTGAGGGAAACTAGGCAAATATACCACCTAATTAGTGTGTTTAAATGTTTTTAAAATTAGGAATCATGCCAAGTTTGGCAGCAATATTAAATATCTTAGTTTTCCGAAGGATGAACTTAATAAAAGAAAGTGGATAGTAGCATGTAAGAGGGAATCTGAAAACTTGTAAGTAAGTAATTTTTTCTCTGACCATACTAACAATATAATATTTCAACGTTTTATGCTCTCTAGATAAATTGTACAAACATTAATTAAAATATTATAAATAATTTAGTAGTAATAATAAGCTGCACTACAGAGTCTTCAAGACTTATAATCGCCGTTAATCCAATCAAAATCCAAAATCATGTAGAAGCTATTTTTAAATAAATGTGTTTGTGTCACCATGTATTTTTACTCTTTTGAACTACAGGCATATTTAACTATGCAAATATGCTAGGGGTGAAGATGGTTGAATTTAGAGGAAGTGTACCCGTATTTGCATGGAGGAAGAGTGGAAAACCATTTAAGAAAGGGCCCCACTTCCGGGATTTGACAACTGAAGCGGGCATATATATTCATTAATTTTGTTAGTAATATTGCGTAAGGTTCTACTATTTTATTAGCATTGGTAGACCTGTATTTATAAAAAATTATAATGTGAACCCTGTATTTTTACTTGTTTAGGCAGTCCTCATATTTATACTAATAAGGTAGGAACTTGCGGGGAGAGGATGGAAAACCATCTAGGAACAACAACGTAAGAAAGCTCGGTTGGTATTTGAACCCCAATCTTCCTATCACCGACAAATCAAAATAGATAAAACTGTTGAGAGTGTACACATTCCCGACAATGCGGGTGGATACATATTTTTTTAATGCTTTTTTTCATAAAAGTGGACAAACATCAGATTAAACTTCAAATTGAGTATTTAAGTTTAGCAATACTGTAGCTTGTATTTTGTTAGTAGGAATGTCTCTACTTTGTCATTTTAATTCGAGTGTATTATATTTTCATTGTTTTTCTGCTGTTGTTACAATTTGTCATTAGTTGTGAGTATTTTAAAATTTTAGACATGCAAAATAATAATTCGTATTTCCAATGATACTATGTATATTACAGGGTTGCCACGCACCTGGAAAACAGGGAAAACCGGGAAAATACAGGGAATTTGTTCATGTCTGGAAAAAACCGGGAAAACACAGGGAATTTCACCAAAAAGCTAGAATTTACTGGAATTTGTTAGTGAATTTGGGCAAGCTCAAAATAGTAGGAATAATATAGACTAAAATTTGTAACGCGAGAACTGAGCAATCTAATTGGAACACGTCTCATTTATGATGATTATGCTTACCAGCACCTCATCAGCTTGAGACAAGTCCTTCGTTTCCTCCACCCCCATCCTCCAACTTTGGCACGTGTTTCTGCTGCCAGTTGAATGAATTCATTCTCTGGATTTTGGTGTTATTTGTCTGTTTAAAAACGATGACTCCTGTCGAAAGAGTTAAGTATCCCAGATATTACGTGTTTATGAAGCGTGATGTTTTAAGATTACCCTACCTATCTTGCCATTTTGGCTATTTTTAATTTTTTAGAATTTGCGCAAAGGTATCAATATTGTCCGTTTAAATCTTTATGGGTTTTAACCTGTTTACTACAGTCAACTCCCAATTTAGCGAAGGTGGGTTTACCTGGTTGCTGCCATGGCCAGGATAAAAAAATTGAGTATACTGTAAAGTGAAAAGTTTATGAAAATATTACCTCCAGCGTGCTAGTTTGTCATAAAATTAGAATGGTTGTAAAAATGACCGATTGTGTTTGTGTCTGCGCATAGCTACTTTACCTCTCCCACCCCCTATGAAATGGACTAGCCCACTTCTACCACCCTTCTCTCCAAAGTCTCACAGTTCTTTGTTCTCAGATCTTTCCAGTTCAGTGCAGTGTTAAGTATATGCGATACTTCTAAAATATTGATATTTGAGTATGAAAAAAATAAACGAGAAGTAGATTAATATTTCCCAGTATCGATAATTTCATTTAGCGATAGAAAAATAAAGGCAATAATAAGAAAAGATGAATAAATTTAATAAATGATCGGGAAAATAAAGGAAGTAAAAGGAGAAAAGTAGGTAAATTAAAATCTTTCGATACCGGGTAAAAAATAATGATAATAGTAAAATATCGATACTGGTATCGTATCATTCCTAGTGCTAGTTTAGTGTCTCGTAAAAGTTTAAGACATTAAAACTATTTTGAACTCAAAACTTCATATCTAGATATGACCATACCTCAGGACTTTTTTATTTTTACCCTGACCCTAAAATTAAAGGTAGTATACTGATAAGTGATTTTTTTTAATTCCATATTTTTCGAAAATGGCTCAAAGATTTTGATTAAAATAAATATATATGGACTAATTGACCTCCCAAATAACACTATATATATGTTTTTTTCGGTAAAAAAAATCGTTGAGGGCTAGTTTACTGATGAGTGAATTTTTTCAAAAACTTGAAATATTTTAAAATGAGCTTTAACGATTTGGTTCGAAATTGGTATATTGAGCCCTAGGCCTAATAATTGTGTTTGTGGTAAAAAGTTGTTTAAAGGTATTTTACTGATTGAATTTTCAATAATAGTTATTATGATAAATTTATGTATTATTGTGTCGTATAGTTTATTAATCAAGTACTTAATGTATTTGGTAGTTTTCAATGGGTTTGCAGATTTACCATGGAAATTGATGTAAAGGGGTTTATTAGCCCTTCATTACCCCGCTAAATTGAGAGTTGACTATTTTTTTAAATATTTATTACAATATGGTAGGGATGAGGATGGCAGTTTATTAGAGGAAATGCACCTGAATGAGCGACAAAAATCCCATGTTAATTTTATTATTGTAAATTATTATTCATGATTTGTGTGAGCTACTTAGTCTATACAATACATATACAATAATTAAGATTGGTTAAAATATTTTTTAAATCAAGTAATACATTCTTTTACAAAAAAATAGATAGGCCCCCTATCACATTTAAAATCAAAATGGTATTTTTGGTATTTCCACTTTTGTCCTTCTTTCATTCCATTTAGGGCATACAGCAACTATAATTAATATTTCCTTCTAGAAAATTTATGTCATACATTTCTCATCCTTTTTACAAATAATTCTTAAACATGTGTTTATCTTGCACAATAAAAGAAGCTTCCAATGGCAAATTACTACTCTTCATTTCTAAAATTTTCTCTAAAACCAAATTTAATGCCTCTATAATTATATTTATTATATATTAGGTGTCTGGAAAAATGAAAATTTTCCCTGGAAAACACAGGGAATTTTGTAATAAGAAAATAGTGGCAACCCTGTATTAACACCTTTACAATAACGCTTATAATGGGCAAGTTTTACATGGTTTTCCTTCACGTAATATTTCAACAATACTAAGTTATTGCTATAGATCGGGGGTTCCTAACTGGTGGCCCAAGAAGTTTCTTGCGAAAATAATCTACTGTAGTAAAGTTTGGTGTTTTATCCGAAAAACGAAAAGTTTTGACTGGCGTGGGAATAAATCCATGAAAGCCCCAAATAATTTCTTCCTTACATTTGCTGTATTACATTGACTTAGCAAAGAGTATATTTTTGTCAGAAAATTTGTTTGATATGTAACCAAACAATTTTAAATTATCACTTATTGTTTCATTCACAATTAAATACCTTTTCTCATTTTTGCATAGATTGACAGAATTTATCCCATTATATTGCAGTCGGCCACTAGATTCTGAGGGTTCAACTGTGGCCTTCTGGCATGTGTATGTCCTGTCATAGATGTACACCAAGTTATTTGATTGTTTAGTTTGACAGGCATTGGTGATCACATGGTCCTAGCCTATTCATCAAGACAATCTACTCTTGTTTGCTAGTGACGGGGAAGGTTGAGATTTGGTTCTCAGCTGAGTGTGATAAGGGTGGGTTTTCATAAATGGTTTTCTCCTCCCTTCGTATTAAGATGAGGGTATATATCCTCTAAATTTTACATTTCTAATATTCATATTAGTTTGTGTAAATAAATGTGTATAGCCCAGATGGACGTGGAGGGAAAATAAGAATGTAAAATTTCTAATTTCTAATTTTTTTAAGTCTTTAAATATTTAAAATAATTTAATATTGTTTCCATCATATTTATTTTTAATTTTTATATTTACAAAATTATTTCTTCATTAAATTAGACTATTTCTTCTAAGCTAATTATAACATTTCCATCCAGCCACAATCTGTTCTGATCATTTTGCAGAAGAAGTTTTCCAGAAGTATTTTACTTTATTCTCCACAAAAATGGAGAAAGAGAAAGCCATTTGGAAGAAATTAACTATTGCTCATTAGTAAACTGCCCACAAATGATTTTTTACCCGAGAAACAAGTATACAGTGTTTATTGTCAGGTAAACACTCATTAGATATCCATTTTAAAGCAACCTGTAAAAAATATTGAAATTTAAATAAATCAATTTTCAGTAAATTACTCTTAATTTAAGAGCTAGCGTTTGAATAAAAATTCTGAGCTATAGCCATATTAAATATCAATTTCAAGTTTGAATAAAATTCATTAAATATTTTAGGATCAAGACCCAGGGACATACATAATTGTTGACTCCATTTTTTGGGGGTTTGGGGCATATTATATGCAAAATTTCAAGGTTGAAAATTTTCACGGTTGCATTATTTTATATTTATATGAGAAAGGAAAAACCGTAATTTCCAATAAGAGGTTTAAAAAAATCAAAAGAGATAATAGATGTGGCCTTAATATTGCAGTTATAAAATAGGCGTTTATAATGAAAAAGGAATAAAAGTTTACTTAATAATGGTTTAAAATATTTTGTTTTGTTTTCTGTTGTAAACAATAAAAGATTTTCTTGTGCTTTATTTGTTCAAGTCAAGAAATTTGTTTGAAATTCATAATTTAATTTAATATTGATAGAGTTATTGAAACAAGACGTGTTCTTTAATGTGTGCATCTTAATATTTTGAGTAGTAAAGTATGAACCTTTTGTTTTTTTTATCCTTGTTTGATGAATTTAACAAGTTCGTTCACTTTGCATAATAATGTAATTATTTCACACCCATATTATTCTTGCTATAAATATTCTTAAAGATCGCTACATACTTCTACATTATTCTGTAGTGATTTAGACAAGGTATATTGTTGAAATCTAAAGATAACTCGAGAACGTGCCACAGCGCGCAATGCTCACAGTAAAGCAAGTCCCCCTAAGCTGACGTCATGCGTAGAAATGGACTAGTTTTAGGGGTTGGACGGTTTCACCTTATTTCCTCCCACCACAGGTCCTGTGCATGACTTACCTGAAGGTTCCAATGAACTATGCTATATTAAACTAGTGTTAGGTAATAACATTTTTCAACACTTTGCCGAAAATACAAATGAAACTTCTGAGAAGGAAATGATGGCCTACATAGGAGTATTGGTTTTTGTGGGTGTATTTGATTTGCCAGAAACATCTGATTACTGGCACAGCTCAGACATTGAATGCCCTGTAGTTCATAATTGCATGACTTGCCCCTCTGCAGAATTAATTGTTTTCATGCTACACCGCTAGAGTACTCAGATAATTCCAAACAGACACTTGCATTAACTCTCAACTCGGGCAATGGGAACTTGCACAGATCCAGACTACCTCGTGGTTTAAATCTGAGATTATTATTATTTCAAGTATAGTCCCTGTTAGTTTTAAAGTTATTTTTATTATTAATTCTCAGCAAACTTTTTTTTAAACCATATTTAGTTATCAATTTGGCAACACTGCAAGTTTTCAGTTACATATTTAAACATGTAGTTCTATAGCCTATTTTTGTATGTGTGTTTTCAATGTCTCTTCTAATTATAAAGGAACATCTCTTAAAATTAACAATGTGTGAAGTGTAATATATAGTGCAATAGTTTGCGAAGAGAATAAATGAAGAAGCTACATACTTCTACATTATTCTGTAGTGATTTAGACAAGGTATATTGTTGAAATCTAAAGATAACTCGAGAACGTGCCACAGCGCGCAATGCTCACAGTAAAGCAAGTCCCCCTAAGCTGACGTCATGCGTAGAAATGGACTAGTTTTAGGGGTTGGACGGTTTCACCTTATTTCCTCCCACCACAGGTCCTGTGCATGACTTACCTGAAGGTTCCAATGAACTATGCTATATTAAACTAGTGTTAGGTAATAACATTTTTCAACACTTTGCCGAAAATACAAATGAAACTTCTGAGAAGGAAATGATGGCCTACATAGGAGTATTGGTTTTTGTGGGTGTATTTGATTTGCCAGAAACATCTGATTACTGGCACAGCTCAGACATTGAATGCCCTGTAGTTCATAATTGCATGACTTGCCCCTCTGCAGAATTAATTGTTTTCATGCTACACCGCTAGAGTACTCAGATAATTCCAAACAGACACTTGCATTAACTCTCAACTCGGGCAATGGGAACTTGCACAGATCCAGACTACCTCGTGGTTTAAATCTGAGATTATTATTATTTCAAGTATAGTCCCTGTTAGTTTTAAAGTTATTTTTATTATTAATTCTCAGCAAACTTTTTTTTAAACCATATTTAGTTATCAATTTGGCAACACTGCAAGTTTTCAGTTACATATTTAAACATGTAGTTCTATAGCCTATTTTTGTATGTGTGTTTTCAATGTCTCTTCTAATTATAAAGGAACATCTCTTAAAATTAACAATGTGTGAAGTGTAATATATAGTGCAATAGTTTGCGAAGAGAATAAATGAAGAGAGATATGTGTTATTCTATTTAGGCCTAACCTAACTATCCTTTCAGGTTGGCTTCCTTCACTATCAATTACCTTTACATTATTTTACAATGTTTCTACACGGTCTTATTAAATGAGAGTTAGAAATAGGGAGAGACGCCTTAGCTAAGTCGGTAGTGTGTCTGTAGCTAAGGGTCTCAGGTTCGATTCCCGGCAGGGTCGAAAAATTTATCATTTGTGAAATGTGGGTTTACCCTTTTACAGTGATGAATTAACAGCTGGAGACTGGATGTTGTGCCTGTCCTAGTCTTAAGCTAGATTATAAGGCATGTGACAGGCCAAGCAAGCCAGTAGTGGAAAACGAATGGCTTGAATAAAAAACTGACCCAAGGCATAGGCTGGAAAAAGTAATGGATGTAAGTAAAGGGAGAGGGGGACCGACTCTAATTAACTGTAATTACTATAAATGAGGGGCATACGAAGCTTCGAAACTCCAATTTGGCTTTGAAATAAGTATCACTTAAATTCCATCTTCGACATTTACCAATTACCAATAAAAAATTGACATCTAAAATACTCAATTTATGGTCAATTATTGACATTTTATAATGTCATATACATCAGCAATTAATATTCATATGGAAAAAATTTGAAGTAATTGAATTGTAAGTTGTGATAATAACATTTTTACCATATTAGAATGAAATATTACAAACAAATTGTGCAATAGAACATTTTACAAGTGATTTTTATGTATAAAGTTATATAAATATCACCAATATATTATTTTTTTCAAGCAAAAAAAACTCTAACAAAAAATAGTTTCACTTAAATTCAGCTTTGAGAATATTTCATATATTCTATTTGTATTATCTATGAATTTATAATGTGAACTTCACACACCCCTTCTATAAATATGGCTAAAACCCGCAATAACTTTTACTAGTACCCTTTTAAACATAAACAGCCAACATTTTTATTACTATAAACAAGACTTTTCTCACTCTGTAGCTGTAGGGATATAGAAAGGGGATGTATCTTAAAATGTGTCCACATATCTCTAAAGGCAGTTATTAGAAACAAAAAGAATGGCAAACCTGATATGGAATTTGATGAGTGGATTGAAAATTAATAAAATGACCCAAGGAAGCTGGCTGTGCCCAGCAAAATTTGGTGTTTTAGAATGTTTTCATTTGTTTTATATGTTCTACAAAGCTTTTACCGACCTTGATTATCATTTAAGGCAATGCTCTACTATTAACTACCATAATTTTTTGGAAGTGAAACTCGTTCTTTTCTATTTTAAATTCTTGGTATGTGCAATGATTGCATTTATACAATCGTTTTAACAGTGGCGCAACCATGATTGAGGTTTAGGTGGGGAATGGGGGGTGAAGACCTATAATATAATAATACTCTCAAGTCTCACTTTGATATACAATTCAATGGTGAAGGTACCTTTTTGGTTTAGGAAGGAGGCAACTAGTAAATACAAATTTTAAAAAAAGGAATGTTTGGGAATGAAGCCCTCTGAGCTTTTGGAGAGTCTGATGGTTAACCGCTTGGGAATCTTGAATATAGGAAGTCTTTAATGTTATTTAAAGCTTGAATAAATCAAATATTAGTTGTGTTTGAGTAGTAATTGGCCTGCTCCCACACACAACTTAATTTATCTTGCATTTATAGGTGGTTAGGTTATTGCTTACATCCGTTACATCTATAACTTGTACTCTTTTAAGGACACAGAAAATAGAGAGTGTAAAACACTCTGATAATTCATCTAAATCATTGATTGGTCTTCACTCTAAATGACTAATTTTCTAGTATCAAAGCCTGCACACACAGTATGTTTATCTTGTATATGTGACAGCATGGTAAATGGGGTATGTTGGTCATGTGTATCTAGTGTCCATTGTTGGGCACAGACACAGTTAAGTGATGTTTTTAAAACACATAACTTTGAATTTTAGTAAGGAGAGATTAATATATTATTGAGAAATCAGTCGATTATAATAAATGAATAAATTATGGGAAAAAAAATTAATAAAATGTTACAATGTTTAGCAAACAGTTTACTTTGCTGTTTGCTAAACATTATGCAATTTATAATAATTATTATTATTTTTCATAATTCATTTATTACAATCGAGGGATTTCACATAAATAAGTTAAAGGGTGGTTAACACTCTGTCACATTTTCAAATCTTAAATCTGATTTTTTTAAAGTCATTTCATTTCTGGAGAAGAGAATGGAAGGGGGGCAGACAGGACAGGTCCCATTGCTTCCATCTTGGCTGTGCCACAGTCTAGTAACACAACCCACTTTTAACATTCTACTAATTTTCTTTGTTAAAAATAAACCTTGCGACATTTACGATTCATGAGATATTTTGTTTAAAAATAACTATATTTAAAGAAAATCTTTGTTTATATGTCATAATTAGTGGTGCTCATTCATTTCTTTATTTTATTATCAATTCCAATGACCATTATCAATTTTACATTTAAGTTGAAATAATTGAATACTCGAGTAAATCTCCGCAAAATGTTGGTATTTTGGAGACGACATATGGATATTTTAAAAGTTTAGTAACTCACAATCGGAGTTAATATTTCATGCTAAATAATATGTGTGAAATAAAGTGCATTAAGCAAAATTATACTATGTAATTAAATGACTATGATACATTTTAGTAATTAAAGCACAAATAAAAGTAAAAAAATATGTACATATTTTCAAACTTTTAACTATCTTGATGCTTTCATAGCACCTTACTCGGAAAGTAGTGTTACATAGTGGTTACACACAGAGAAAACCTGGAAAAGTAAGGGAATTTTTTGATGTCAGTGAAAACAAGGAAAAGCCAGGGAATTTGGATACTTAACTAATTATGTACAATTTTAACAAAAGTGAGAGATTGGGTTTCTCAATATTCTCAATATTTCTGTTATTCTAACATGAGATTGTTGTACAGTGTTTGGTTTATAACATATCCACACAGGGACACAAATATTATCTAAAATATTAAAAATTGGAAGAAGAACTTATAATGTTTGTCTCTAGTGGCCTTTAGGATTATTTTTCGAAAGTATGTAATCAATACGCTATATAGAAAATTGCCATTCACCAAGAAAAATTATAAAAAGGTTGAGCCAGAAATTTTTCTAAATGTGTGGAAAACCTGTAAAAGTTAGGGAATTTTATGATAAAAGTTTTCTGAACAACCCTGCAGTAATAACTAATAAGTCTGAGGAAGCATAGAATTATTTAAGTGTTTGTAAATATGTGTTAATGTTTTTACTTTGATTTGTACATCATTTTTCTACAATTCTATCATATTAATTTAATTTACTAATAGACTAAATTATTTGTTAATTTGTCATTTTAAGGCTATATAGGTCAAATTTTGTTTTCTAAATTTTAATCCGATAAATTAATTAAAAGCTGGAATTTTCATGCTTGATAATCTAATGATGGTTTTTTGAAACCTTGATTCATGTAATCCTTAAGAATAAATATTCACCATTCGAGTATTAAAATAAACTTCAATTTAAAATAAATAAAAAATTTGAAATTTTAATTTATATCCCTTAAATCTTTAAATATATTTTAGGCTTTTGAATATATATTGAATTTAATTATTTTTATCTTAGAAAATATTGAATCTGATTTTGTAAAGAGCTATTATGATTCTTGCTAGTGGTCCAGCCCAACATGATTAAAGACCATACCTAATTATCAGAGCCCAGACCATTAATCAACCACTTAACTGAATGAGAATTCACATAACAAAATTATAATTCATTATATTTTAAATTAGGAGGGATAGCCAGCACATTTACCTTGGTGATACTGGAGTAGAAACTGTTTAGATAGAACACTAAAAAACACCCAAAAAAAACCTTTTTAAGGACAAGCTTTCACTGTCACAGGCAGCTTCATCATTAGGTCAAGAGAGAGACCTGATGAAGCTGCCTGTGACAGTGAAAGCTTGTCCTTAAAAAAGCGTTTGTGTGTTTTATAGTGTTCTATCTGAACAATCTCTACTCCAGTATCACCAAGGTAAATGTGCTGGCTATCCCTCCTAATTTAAACCATGATTTAGGGCCAGTTTCATAGTCAGATTTAGTACGCCTAAAGTGCGAGTCGATACTAAATACAAGACGACACCTACCTAGACCAAAATGGAATGGGCCAGTTTCGCATATGAAACTGGCCCATTCCATTCAATTTCAGGTAGGTGACGTCTTGTATTTAGTATCGACTCGCACTTTAGGCGTACTAAATCTGACTATGAAACTGGCCCTTAGCCTAATGCTTTAATCCAAATAACATTTATTATATTTAGAAGAAGATACAGGAAAGCTGAATAGAAACATAATAGGAACAAACAAAATATGGCTTCTACATTTTGCTATAGTTGCTATTTTCTATAACAACTAAAAAAATTAATGTTAACTACACCAGAATTGAAGAAAAAAATATATCATGGCAATGTGGAAAAGTTAACCTCTAATGCTGATTTTTATTTTTTAAGATTTTGGTTTGATCATAAGATAAAATTGTGATTTAATAAAAAGTGGATCCATTCTGTCTTAGCATTTTCAAGGGAATTCAGTTATTATTTCTTTGTTAAAAGTGGGTTGACTAATTTGCAATTCATGAAATTACATTTAAAGCATAGGTATCACAAAAAAACATACATTGTGTTCATTGAGATGTCTTTAATCTTTCTTCCAAAGTGGATAGTTGATATGCTTTTTTTTAAATTGCCAATTAGGATTAAAAAGATCCATTAACATTTTTTCAATGTAGCCATTTAACCACTTGCATGTAAAATTGTTAGTTGTTAGCTTTACTTTTAACCTCTCTTTTTTTATTTTTGTGGTGTTGAAGCCTTTTGTGTGCTGTTGTTAGGTTTTGTTGTTGTGATTGTCAATGTACCACGCTAAGGTTGATAAAATTTGTTCTTAAGAGTGTTTTTATATTGAGGGGTTTGAACTTACAGTAGGGCTTATAATATATGATTAAATGTAGAGAAATGAATTTGAAAAATATATATTTAATTCAAAGTATCTTGTATCGTATAAACTTATTAAACCAAATATACAACAAAAAATCGATTTCTAGTTAATATTTAACGAGTAAATAGTTTAGCCATCTTTAAAAACAATTCTTATAAGCATGCAAGCCTTTCTTCCAGTTCTTTTGTTGAGTTTTAAAAATTGTATAATTTTAAATAAATTGTGACATTATTGCTGTAAAAAGAATCAAACAACATGTTAGGTTGTAATTTACTTTATCTTCTTCTATGACCATCAGAATTAGTTGTTCGCTAGCATTTCAAACTCTGACCAGAAGGCCGGGGCTCGATCCCTGATTGGGAGGGGGGTGGGGGGTGCGCACACACACACAAACATTTTTCTCCCTCCCTATATGGTAGTTTAAGTAGCTCCAGTACACTAAGACCTTTCGCTCACGAAGCTACTCAACTCTTATTGGATTGGTTAATGATTGAAGTCACAAACTGGTCAAAATACTGGTTGTTACTTACCTATGTTTCACACAGGGCTGTACACAAAAGTGGGGTAGTTTCAATCAGTTTTGTACCATCTAGCTGCAAGCAACTTCTTCTGGCTTATAGAATATTTAATATTTATTAATATAATGTCTAGCAACTCTAGTGCCGAGAAGGACTTGTTTCTCTATTATTATTACAGATATAAGAGATTAAACCAAAGAAGATTTTGGATTCATCCACAAAATTATCCTCAGACTTATTATTATTATTATTATTATTATTATTATTATTATTATTATTATTATTATTATTATTATTAAATAATACGATGATGACCATGAGGATAATAATAATAAACTATTCATCATGGCAAAGGAACTACAACAAACTGAGGGAAAGCTTATAGCATTGTAAAGAAAGTCGAACAAAAGCTACTTAGACATTACATTCCATTTTTAATAGCTGTTCATTCATGATGATTGAGTTTGTAACTGAAGTAGCGCAGTGACTAGTATGTTGAGTTTCCAGTGAATAATTACGGACACGTCGTAAACCAGCTAGCAAACGGCTATGGCCAGTGAGCGTACACTATTAAAATACATTAGTGGTGATGCTCAAGCTACTGGTTGGTAATTTTTGTTCTACTCGCATCACTTTTTAGTCTTATTTGAGAAACTCCTTGAGCGAAAGGCCCAACATTATTTAATACTTGAAAGCTGATTGTTGAAATATTTTTAGTCATATATATTTTAATAAAGAACTTTTTTTAACTCTATTATAATGTCAAAAAAAAATATTCTTATCTGTCTTAGTTATGTCTAAATTATAAATATTAAATGCTCATAATATTATTGAAACATGTTTACAGTACAGTTATTTTTATGGGGTGGATCACTCTTTCAAATACAAGACATGATAAATAATGACCGCCACTTTTTTTTTTTACTAAACTTAGATAAAAAATCTTAGAACTAGTTTAGTTTCAATCATTATTTGCTCTTTATACCTTTTTTACTTTCTTATATCACAAAATATACACACTTTATAAGTAATTTATACGTTGATAAATATTTATTTATAATATAGTACAATAATAATTATGCTAAGATATTTTCTATTTTATTTTAGAAAATGGCTAAATGCAAGAGTTGAGAATTTGAGAATTTAACTTGGAAGTTATATAAACATGTATTTGAATAGTTTTTCTCTCCATTTTACTGGAGATAAATAGGTTTAAAAAAAATTATTAGATTTTACATATCTGTGCAAGAACTTGGTAATTTTTAAATAATAATAAAATGTTAGTACACAGTTAATTTTATTGTGATTATTTTTCTTGTAATGCCTTCAGAAAAAAGAATCAAGGAATGCACCACAGAAGCGGCGAACACCGTCTGCACACAGCTCATCAGAAAGGTAAATAAACTTATTATTGAGGGGGGAGAAGGGGAAACTATAGGGGTGTCCGAAGCTTTGAAGACTTCACCTCAATTATTTGTCATTGCTGACCTCGATTCTTAAGAAAAATTCCAGATTTGACAAGTACAAAGCTTCACCACTAAAATTATTTAATGTTAACTCACACATTTCATGTTCAATTTTTGTCATTTTTGTGGTATAACATGGTTAACAAATTGATGTCCATATGACCAAAATAAAATATAATTTCTTTCATGTTGTGATAAATACTTAATTTATCAGCTTAGGATGAAATATGTTAATTATGTTTGCAACATTAACATTTCATAAATTATATTTAATACTTAAATCTTTATTATACAACATATAATATGTTGTTTGAATATTATATATTCAAACATCAATTTGATTTTGGGGATATTTCATATTTTGCAATTCAACTTTGCTTTGAATTGAAAAAGTTGATGTCACAGAGTCCCAGTAAGCTTTAAATCAAAACAATAGTGTTAAGTGTAAACCCAATAAATTAATCTATATTAAAACTCTTCAATTCCCAGAGAAAGCTAATTATACTTCCTTACACTTCAAGGGAACTTCTCATCTCCGTAGCAGATCTCTTAAACACCTAAAGAACAACTCTCCCTGCTGTCCTCTTCTCATTACATCCTTTCTACTTCCACCTTTCTACTCCATCCAACTTTATAGCTTTACTAGTCCTTATCCTCTTCCTTGTCATTTCTATCACTTTACACTTGGCCATGCTAAATTCCATTTCACACTCTTCCATTCCATTCTTGAAGTTGTTTCTGTACTTCCTCTTCCTTCTCCCCCCATACCATCAAGTCATCAGCAAACAACATGACTTTCATTCGTTCCTCCCGAGTTTTCCTGCCACTATGTTCATAACTATTTCCATTATTACCATTACAAATATTAATGGTGAAAAGGCACTCCTCTGCTTCACTCCATTTTTTATTTGGAACCACTCTGTCCTCCCACTCTTCATCTTAACACAACTCCTGTTATTCTCATACATGCTTTTTCACTCTCATTAACACTCCTCTTTCCACTTCATCCTCCATCGTTTTCCAGACTTTATTTCTATCCACGCTATCATATGCTTTCTCCACATCCATACATATCATTACCTAGTCTTTCCCATATTCATCCCTTCTTTCCATCAGCTGTCATATGGCAAAGATTAAGTCTATCGTAGACCTCTGTTCCCTAAATCCGTGCTGTTCCTCTCTCCACCCTCTTTTCATTTCATTTCCTATTCTCTTATCCAGTATCTTTTAATGTATTTCTGTACAGTGGCACATCAGCGTTATCCCCCTATAATTTGTACACCTCTTCCTGTCTCCTTTCTTGAAAATAGGTATCATAACTCCCTTTTTCCAGTCTTCAATATTCCCTACTATTTCTGAATATTTTTACTAAGGTGTTAACAGGGTTGCCATAAACTGGGAAAATACTAGGAATTTATCAATAATTATACTGTAATATTTGGGAATGTAGTACAGGCAGTCCCTGTTATATGTGGTCCCACTTTACGCGATTTCGCGTTCACGTGGTTTAGAAAAAATTAAAAAGGTCTTTGAAAGAGTTTTTTGTATTTGAGCTGAGTTGCACCAAAGTAGTGATTGTTTGGAGTGTACAGTTAGTATGTAATGACGTGGTGCGCTGTTTGTCTGTCATTGTCTGGGTTTGTCTATTTTTACAACTTAAGTCACCTAAAGCTATCAATCGCTGTCAGTAGCTCTGCGCTGTGTACGTACATACCTAGTCTAGCAAGTGCATTTCCTGTTAGCGTTTTATTGAGTGGTGTGACATTTCGTTTAGTGTTGTTGTCGAGTTATTGAAAATGTCGCAAAAACGCAAGGAACATTCAAGTGCAAATACTAAAAAACTTGCAATTAGTGATAAATAAAATGATAGAATACTAGGAAAATGGTAGAGCACAAATAAAAGTAACAATACTGACACATATTTACACACACTTCAATATTTCGATGCTATTATAGCATCTTCCTCAGGAAGTAGTAGTAATTAGACTACTTCCTGAGGAAGATGCTACAATAGCATTGAAATATTGAAGTGTGTGTAAATATGTGTCAGTGTTGTTACTTTTATTTGTGCTCTACCATTTTCCTAATATTCTATCATTTTATTTATCACTAAATGTTTTTGCTTAATACACTTTTTTCATACATAATATATTAAAAAACTTGCAAGAAATTCTCTTTCATTGGCAATTAAACTGAAAGTTTTAAAACGTATCGATAAAGGTGAATGTGTCGTCGATATTCAGCGGGTAATGGGTCTTCCAGAGTTGTCTATAAGAACTATCTGATCGAACGCAGACACAATTCGTAAAAGTTTTGAATCTTGTATAAATTTAAGTGTTGCAAGAGTGGCTACATCGAGATCAGATGCAATGGAGATAATGGAAAAGCTTTTGTCTACCTGGATTGAACACCACAACTAGCAGAATGCGCCTATATCTATGGCAATCATTCAAGAAAAATCTAAATATCTTTATGCAGAATTAACACAAGATAATGAAAATCCACCAACAATTAACGCTAGTAGAGGTTGGTTCAACCGTTTTAAGGCTCGCAACACTTTTCACATATTAAAAGTCACAGGCGAGGTTGCTTCTGCAGATAATGAAGGAGCTGATGAATTCAAAGAAACTACATTTTAAAATATTATTGCAAAAGGTGGTTTTATGGCAAAGCAAGTTTTTAATTTAGACGAGACTGGCCTATTTTGGAAAAGAATGCCAAGCAAAACTTTTATTTCTATTGAAGAGAAATATTCACCTGCTTTCAAAGCTGCTAAAGACATTTGCACATTGCTTTGGGGCAATGCCTCCGGCGATTGCAAATTAAAACCATTGATGATTAATCACTCAGAAAACCCACGAGCACTTAAAGGTTGCGATAAAAGTAAACTGCCAGTAGTTTGGAAATCTAGTAAGAAAGGTTGGATGACAGGAAAAATATTTTATGATTATTTTTCACATCATCATCAAGACGAACTAAAACGCTACTATGAAAAGGAAAACATTGAGTTTAAGGCTTTGATTTTTGTGGGTAATGTGTCGAGCCATCCCTCAGAAATATGTTAGGTGAATGAAAACATCAAGGTTGTGTTTCTTCCCCTAACACTACGTCCTTATTGCAGCCTATGGACTAAGGCGTAATTTCAGCGTTCAAAGCCAACTACCTTAAGGAGACACTCTCACAACTCATAAACTCATGTTATGCTATTGACCAGCTTTCAATTAAAGATTTCTGGAAACAGTTCAACATTAAGATGGCTATTGAAATCATAGATAAATGTTGGAAAGGACTGACACTTCACTGTATGAACAGGGTGTGGAAAAAACAATGGTCTGAGGCTACAGTGGAATCAATCAACAACAGTGAAGAAATTGACGGAATCTCTCTAACGACCAAAGAAATAGTGAACTTGACTCACCAAGTTGGATTCACTGATGTTGACGAGGAAGATGATTCTGCGCTTCTACAGACACAAGAAGAAGATGATCTTTGGTAACGAGCACCTGCTGTCCATGGAAGATGGAAATTGTGTGAAAGTGTCCGAGGAAGATGAAGAACCTAAATGTGTTAAAGTGTTAACCGGTAGAGGGGTGTCAGAGGCTTTCCAAATGATCAATAATTCCTTAAGCTACTTTGAAAACAATGATCCTGATGAAACAAGAAGTGGAAAAGTTAAAAGAGAAGTTGAACATGTTATAAAGTGCTACCGTGAACTATATAACTCAAAGTTAAAATCCTCAACTCAACTGTCCATAAAAAAAAAAATTCACAAAACAGTGTTGTGTCAATTGAACAGGAAACTAGCTCTTCTGAGTCTACAGAAAGTGTTGGCCATGAGTAATAATCTTAAAGGTAGTAAAAAACTTAATTTCTTTAATACATGTGTATGTATTAATATTTTACACTAATTTTAATTTGGAAAAAACTACTGTACATACAATACTGTATAACTTTTTTATTTTTATAACCTCTTATGTACATTTTTAACATAATAAACTCATATGTACAGTATTGATTTGGTTGTGTATTTCGTCAATATAATAAAATTAATTTGAATAACAAAACCGCTTGTTTTAATTACTAAAATCCTTTTTAACATATACAGTACTGTAAGCCTACTTGATCAATATCAATAAATACTAAGCTGTATGACGGTCTATTTGCCGCTATCGCGCTAGGCTATAAATAGTCCCCATTATACACAGTTTCGCTTTACGCGGCACTTTGCCGGAACGCATCTACCGCTTATAACAGGGACTACTTGTACAGTAAGTCTGTGCCTACCACTTGATTTTAATTTGAATGTCAACATACATTAGTTATGTTTTGTGGGAAAATTACTTTTCCTTCTAAAACTGACAATTCAAAACTCTAGAACAAATATTGTTGGAAATCCATGATATTTTCATAATTATATATACCACTTTAGTGTTTTTATTGAAGTTTTTCTGACAAAGACCTACAACTTCAATAAATGTATGAACATTTTTATGTGACAGTGCAAATATTTTAGAACATCTCAAACAATGTTATTTTAGAACTATTAACGGTTAATTTCAGAAAAAACGTTATTTTTCCCACAAAAATAAAATTTTAAACCAAACTGCTAACTTTATATAGCCTTTTAATAGAAGAAATGGCAAACTGAAGAATTAAGCATGCTGATTCAACAACATGTCTTATTATTTCCTCCCATCTTCCTTCTTGAAACACGGGGTTGCATAACCTTGCATAAACTTCCACATCAAGGTCAAATTATCCTGTTATAAACACTAATGCCATGACTTCTCAAGAGTCAATTTACTAATTTATAAAGTGTCTGGGGAAATGGAAATTACGTATGTAAAACAGGTAATTTTGTATTTTTAGAATAGTGGCAACCCTGTGTTGATAGCCTGATTTTTATATGTCGCTATTTAGCTTGATATGGGAATTGAAATAGAATTACTTTTTCTTGTTACAGTGATAGAGAAGTCGATAATCATCTAACTAACCATGTCAGTGCAGAAAAATCTGGTCGCCGCCACACTAAAAGTTGTAGGTCCCCACCTATTAACACTCGCAGCAGCTCCAGGGAACGTGTCACTACAGATCGCCGTGAGAAGGCTAGACGCATCAGTATCAACAGCGAAGAGTATAAAGGGGGGAAGAAAAAGACTGATACAGTACCATCTCGTCATAGTGTGTCTTCAGAATCACCCCCTCCAGTCAAAAAACACACGGCTAGAAGTGCTAATCGAGAGAGGAGGAATGCATCTCCATCCCCCAAGAGGGGTCGGCGCAACCACAAACAACACTCTAGATCTCCCCTTGTTAGGAATCACAAGTCTCCACCTGCTGCCAAACACACTAGAAATACTTCTGAGGTTCGCTCTTTGCAGCGTTCTCCTTCACCTAGAAACAGGCAAAGAAAGAATAAGAGCTGGTCAAGGTCTCCTTCAGTTAAGAATCGTTCCAGTCGCAAGAAGTCTCAAAAGTCTGTTTCTCCCAAAAGCAAGCAAGTTGATCGGCGCCACTCACCTAGTATTAGTAGATCACCTTCAGAAACAAGAAAGCACCGTAGGTCACCACTAATCCGTGACAAAAAGAGTTTGTCAAATTCATCACTTTCACCTAAACCAAGACGAGCTCCAAGACATCGGTCAAGAAGTCGTTCTCGATCACCTACTCATAAACTTAGAAGATCAAGACATGATCGAACTGAAAGAAATGATTCGCGATCATCTCGGTCCCCCAAGAGAAAACATTCTCAACATTCATCTTCACCCAAACCTAAAAAACGTGTGGCTTCTAGAAGCAAAAGTAGGTCACCTGTGGCTCATAGGCCTGGAAAAAGTACTAAGAACTCTGTATCTCCTCCTAGGCCTTCAACAAGACGACAATCAAGGAGTCGTAGCCATTCTATTTTAAAGCATCGGCGTTATGCTGACAAAAGTGAAAAAAGGAAAACATCACGGTCTCCCTCTCGAAACCAGAGAAGAGAGCGAACAACCAAAAGCAGGAGTAAGTCACCTATTAAAAACCGCCCTAGTAAAACTAAAGATGTACATACACCCAAACAAGGGATTTCAGAGTCAAAGAAGAAATCACCTCTTACAGAACATAAGAAGATAGTAGATGTTGGATATTCTCGCAGTCATAAAAGCAGAAGTGGCAGTAAGAGAAGCTCCAGTGGCAGTTCCAGTTTAAGTTACTCTCCAGTTCGAAGAAGCCCAGAGAGATATAAAGATATACTAGAGTCAAAAGCTTCCACTGGGAAAAACAGTTCAAGGAACAATGATAAACTCTCTAAAAAGGCTAATCAGAAAACCAAGTCACGTTCTCGATCTCGTTCTCAATCTAAAAATAGAAGGCCACTACCAACAGTGATACCTCGAGTACGATTAAGATCATCTAGTATGGAGGAAGAAGAAGAAGATAATGATAGGGACTCGAAAGAAAAAGAGAAGGAAGATGAAAAAGAACTAGAAACATTGAAGCTACTCAAGACAGGCCTTACTGAAAAAGCTAAAGAGTCTTTGGAAAAGAAACTATCCAAACTGTCACCAGATCATCGAAATCTGGAGAAAACCACTTCTAAAATTGATCTAGGTAAAGTTTTATACCCATCTGTCAAAGAAACAAATGAGATCAATCCCCTCCCGGTTATCATTCAAGAAACTGTTGTATCAGATATTGCCTTGCCAGACAAGGAACCCACTAACAAGAATACCGTAAGTGCAGATGGTAATGAAAAAGCTGTTGATAAATTAGCTAGTCCTCCAATCCTACCTACTAGTCCCCCAGTTCGCATCCCATTTCCACCTAGAAGCCCCAGTCAGCCTCCCCCACTCCTTCCAGATTTTATCCCCAAACCACCAGGCTCTCCTCCTGCAAGAAGACTCGAATTTCCAAAGAAACCAGATGCAGCAGACTTGAGCCCTAGACGTAGCAAACTGGACGAGCCACTAGGAACTAGGAGGAAGTTCCGTAAAAGGTCTCGTTCATCGGAGGAGAGGCAGCACCGAGAATCAAATTCTAGCAGTAGGTCCCGATCAAGGTCGCGTGGCCGCAAGTCTCCCAAGTCTCACCATTCTCGAAGCTCGTCTCGGTCCTCTTACAGCAAAAGAAGAAGAAGAGGGTCTGAACAATATTTTCTTTTAACTTTGTGTGTGCAAAATCATAAATTGCACATTATGACCATTTTAAGTTTTGATCATGAAGCTCTATTGTTACATTCCCAATAGGATAATATTTTGTTTCATATGGTCAAAATTTGACCCAACTTATTGCATTTTTTTATTTGTTGTTTGCTTATTTTATTCATTTTTTCTCTTCCTGGAAGTTATTAAAGTGAAAAATTTCATTTAAACCTAAATATATTAACCAAAGGAAAGTTTTGAAAACGTTAAGAAAACTTAATATTATGGGATAAAAGTTAGGTATGCAAGTATTTGTCATATCACTGAATAATTCGTATTGGCTGTTTGTAAACCAAATTATAAATCATTCCTGTTACAGAGCTCCAGCAGGGAATGGCATGTGATGGTAGGTATTTGCTGGTTGCTGTACTTATTAACAAAGTTAACTTCATTCAATTTTTGCCAGGGTTTTTGGAGAATTTATTTAATTCTATCTAAACCTATAGGCCTACCTACATAGCAATATATAAATTGTTGCCATTGTGACTTTTCTGACCTTTTACAAAATTAGAACAATTACTCTTTTCCTATTAAACAAATTAAAATTTAATTCATAAATATATTAAGACGAAGGTACAGGAAAGATGGATAAAAAAACAATAGAAAAGGGAACAAACACAATATGGTCCTTAATAAAAAGAACTACACAATTCACACTTTAGATTGCTGCCAATGGACAATCTTTTATGGTATTTGTGCCTTTTACATGTTCCTATCTAAGTGTCCTATCATTCCTTACCAATTTCCTGTTTCTCCCTTTTGGTTTTTTTGGTTTCCTCTTTTCGGAGGTTGCTTTGAACGTTTCACATTCCTCCCTGATGAGTTCCGACAGAATGAAACTTATGTCAGGGGATTGGGTGGTAACTATCTATTTTCTTCAAGAGGCAGCTATTACTCTTTTGTCCAGTGGCAGCAATTTAAAGTGTGAATTGTGTTCTTTTCATTGTAAAATCCATATTGTGTTTGTTCCCTTTTATATGTTTTCTATCCACCTTTCCTGCACCTTCTTTAAAATATATATTACAAACTACCTCAAAAAGTGAAAAGAAGTAATAGATTTGCTTTTAAAGGAAGTAGAGATGTGACACAACACGTGCGCTGTTACTTACACCACAGAGGGTTCTAGTTTTTAAAATAAATTCATTTTATTGGTTGTATGTTGTTATATTTTATATCTTTTTATAATTCTAATTCATTTATAGACATTAAAATAATTTGCACAATAGTATTCAAACATATTTAAAAAAAGAACTAATTAGGGTCTTCTTGGAAATCGAAAAGGCTTTTGACAGTGTACGAAGGCAAAAGATTTGGGAATGCCTGAAAAAAGAATTGTATCAGACCAGCTGCTCAACGATATAAAAATGCTTTATCAAAGTGGCACACCCAAGGGTGGGGAAATGGGGGGGCTGACTAGGCAATTGCCCCCTATGACGTGCACTCCTATCCCCAAAATAAACCTACATAATTTAAAAAAAACTTTCATGTGAAGTACAACTAAAATAAGGACAGGAGATATTTTGCATGCATATACTATATTTTAAGATACTAGGCTTAAGATCAAGATAGTCAAAAGGTTTACCACTATACACGTTAAAAGTGCTTCTAATATTCCCAATTGAAAATAAAGACACAAAAATAATAGTTTTGATACATTGTGTTCAAGGCTGTGGCCCGATATACTTTACTTAATATTGTCTTTATCGTCTACTACTCAACAAAAATAACATACACTAAAAGATCTATAGTGTGTATAGTAGCCAAAATCCCAATGTTTCAATGCATTCTTGTTTTAAGTCTCCCCACACAAGATAATATTTATTACATCTGGGGCCGCACTAGGAAATTCAGAATCCCTCGCACCACACCCAATCTAGAGTTAATTTAAGAGTAATTAACTTAACTAGCAAAGCTACCAGAATGAGTAAATAAACTTGTTGAGTCCATAGTTCCATACAGCTCTTGATCATATAATGAATGATGAGTTAAAATATCTTTTGCACAATAATAACTAATATCTATTTTATTGGAAAAAACTTCAAAAAGCTTTAATTTATGTAAAATTTAAAAACTGTTATTAGATAATTTATCAAGAACAAATGTTATAAAAAAATAATTCTAGATTTTAAAATAAAATTGCTTTTTAAACATATTAAAATTTCTTTAATATTTACTTATGCACCAAAGCATAATGTATAAATTTAACACATTTCTGTTGTTTTTTAAATTATATCTGCCTAGTATCAATTTTTAAAAAAAAGCTATACCGAAATACATCATTTAAATAGTTACCATAAGTTAACATAAAAAGAGCTCCAAATAGTCTCTTGAGCCATTAAACATCCACTAATTTTCTTGGGCTCAGGCACTTAAGGTACTGTGATCCCTACAGCCAATCATTTCAGGGGGTTTTGGTGGGCACATCCCCCAATTGTCGGAAGCTAAACAAAAATTTTAAATGATAAACCGTTCTAGAAACTATTTGAAGTGTTTTTCATGGTAACATAATCCCCTAACTGCTGAAGGCTAGGAAAAATTCTTAATATTAAATACCTTTAGAAGCTATCTGAATTGTATTTATTTTATAGTAACATCCCCCTAGCTGTGAAGGCTAGGAACATTTCTAAATACTAAACCACTCTAGAAGCTATCTGAAGTGTTTCATATAGCAACATAAACCCCTAACTGCCGTAGGCTAGGAAAAATTCTAAATATTAAATAGGGTTGTGCGAAGGTCACTTTTTAAATGCGAAGCAAATCTTGAAACTTGCGAAGAAAAGTCGAAGTCAAAGCTACCTAGGGTATTTTTGTTGTTGTCACTTAACGCTACTTTTAATTTTTAAATTAATTATTTTTCTAGATCTTGTCAGTAACAAGGGCCAGGAAAATTTCCTTATTTGTTACCTAAGGACTATATTAATAATTAATGTACACAGGCTTACTGATTAGCTTAGTAACTTATCAATTAAGTTATAAGCTTTACTTACATCGTGGAGTTTATAATATTATTTTGCAAACTTTACATATGCATGTCTTTTTATCTGCATTTCTATGATCATAATTATAAATTAAATTCTGTTTTCGTTTCCTACTTTCCGTATCAGCCATTTTGAATAATAAAGGAAATGCGAAGAAGCTATGAAAAACTTGGGTGTCAAAAAATGCACTTGTAAATTTGTCACAGATAATTCTAAAGAGATAGAATATTAAGGACCAAACATTAGACGTGAGCTGCAATGATAGTACAACTAAAGCGCTTTTTCTGCTTCATACCAGTGACCATGGTGTTATTTCTTTATAGGTATTTTTTATTTTTTACAAAATCATGTTGGGGATAGTAAATATAATATATTAACATTTACTTACTTGGTTTTGATCCATGCTTACATTGTGTTAGTTAAATTACTAGTCACTGTTAAAATTCTGTTTAGTAACGGTTTTAAAATTATCAAATATTGAACAATCTAATATTTAAAAAGATAAAATTAAATTGTTTGATAATTAATCAAAGTTTTATCCTTCCTTCAAAATTTTTCGAATATACGAAGGTTATTGTAGATGTCGAAGTCAAAGCCGAAGAAGATTTGACCTTCGACTTTGACTTTTCGAAGCTTGGCACCCCATTGATATTTAACACCTCTAGAAGCTATCTGAAGTGGTTTTAACTGTAACACAGCCACCTAATTTGTACTTGTATCTTAATTTTGATATTGTTTGAACCATAAATAAAGCCATATATATTTTGTTAGGGGGGGGGGGCATGGGTTGAACACCCAACACCCCCCTTGACTACGGCCTTGGGTGCTACCTCCATCACCACCATCACCACCAAGTGAATTTCTGGGTGTGCCACTGCTTTATTGTGAAAGTAAGTGCTCTGTATACATTGGAAATGAAATCAACAAGGAAGTGCACTGTTACCTTTACTATTCACTATAGCAACAAAAGGAGATATAAAGGCTTTATTATTCGCAGATGATGTAATGATAAGAGAAAAAATACAAACAAACCTGGAGCAATGTAACGAGAAATTCAAACAATTTCATCTGAAGATAATAGTAGAACTGTTGGAATGATAACTAGACAACTACCGGACATGCAGTTGATCAACCAGTTCAAGTACCTAAGACGCATTGTAACCACCAAATGCTTGTGAATTAATGAAGTAGTATACAGAACACAAAAAGAAGTCCAGTTCTTTGATCCATTTAGAAAAATATTTTGGAATACATATTGAATCAAAATTAATCACATATACAGGTACTAATACTGTTATCATCATCATTATCATAAACTGTTTCCAGCCTGTCGCAAGGTCAGTTTAGTAAAATTCCTCCGTCTTCCTCTATTCTTCCTCTTTTAATCTCTTCCATTCTTCTCCTCTCACTTGAACACTTTCTGTTATCTGCTCCTATCTCTTTTTGGGCCTCCCTTCCAGTCTTTTTTCTACATACTACATTTCCATGATTTTTCTTTGGCATCCTGACTTATGGTTCAGAAACATGCACGCCAAGCAAGAGGAATATGAACACATTTCAACCATCAGAAATTAATTTTATTTCTACATCCCTGTAAAGAAACAGAAAAAATAATATCCAAAACAATAAAACCAGAGAAAATACAGGAGTAACAAGTACACTGGAATAAACTAGTGGTCCTCAAATCCCTTGAACCCTTATTGATATTTGAGGATTCGAGAAAATTTCATATTTGAGCATAAAATCCTTAAAAAAAAAAGTTAAAAAAAAATTACTTTAGAACTTAAATACTGCTTATTTGTGGTTCAGAACCATTTATACCTAATTGTAGAATAAACTTAACAACCCGGTCACAGACCATTAAAAGTAACTTAATATATAAATGTTACACTCACTGGATTATAAGAAAGAATGTTAACATTTAGTTACTATATGTATTTTTATTTTATTATATTTATAAAATAAACTATTGAGAAGTTAAAGTTGAAAAGTCGGTAGAGCCAAAATCCAACACCTTAGCTCGGACAGTAGCGTGTCTGTCTACTGTAGTAAGGGTCCCGGGCTCGAATCCCGGCATAGCTGAAAAATTTATCATTGATGAAATGTGAGTCTACGCTTTCACAGTGAATAATTTAGGTCTGTTCTAGAGTTAAGTTAGATTATAAGGCATATGAAGCTACAACATGTCTAGGCAGCCGGTAGTGGAAAATAAATATATGGCTTGAATAAAAAACTGACCCAGGCCACAGCCTGGAAATAATAATGGATGTAAGTAAGGGTAGAACCAGATAAAGGTAGTGACCAGATCAGAAAGAACGACACCAAATCAAATTACTGTGATTTTAAGTGAAAACAAGGAAGCATATTTCAAAATAGCTTAAAAATTTACCAGTTTCAACCAATTAATCCAAGGTTTGAGATTAGCATTGCACATGACTGCCATTTAAGGGGATGTCAGGATTTAAACCTTGTCAGATGCACTTACAATTGCTTTTCACATGTCATTTTCACTGTGGTTTTCCCATTCTTTCTTAATTTTATTTCTATTATATACTATCTAAAATACTCTCCTCAACTCTACTACCATTTATATCAAGTTATCAAGAACCATGGTGTTAAAATATTCTAGTAAATAATTTTACCTNCATATCCCTGGTGAGCTAGATATTCCTGGCCTTCTACTTGCATTGGCAGATACATATTTTTGAGGTTGGGGTACCATTTTGGTGTAGCTACATTGCTCTGCTGAGATAATGATGACTATATGGTGCCAGTAGATGTCTCAGACCTAACTTAAGCATAATTAACCAGACCATGTCAACCATAGGAACAATTTCCCTTAGGGAAAAACACCTATGGTATCTCCGGGAATTGAACCTGAGACCTCTAGATTAGTAGCCAGGGACACAAACCACTAGAAAAAGAGGCAATTAGGATGGAATCAACTTTCTTTATTATTTTAATTAAAATAAATTTTACTGTAATGGGAACTGATCGAATTTAATTAACTGAAAATTGAATTAATAAATCCCACCTGAGAAAAAAGGAAAATATGGTGGTTAAAATATAATGCATAAATGTGACATCTGTTTCCTTCTGGCTTCTATAATAGAAAGCGTAACACACATATTTAAACTCAAAGATTTTACGTATTGACCTTATAAAAAAACAATGGGGTAGGTTAGTTTTTTAAATTGTTTTTCCTCATTTTTCTCTTATTTTGACAAGGCTGTGATGCCGGAATATAAAATTTTTTGTGTTTAAATGTGTTTGTTACTTTGCACATTTGTCCCACTTTCCCTAGGTGGCTTTTCTTCACTCAATTTTCTCATTATTTGTTAATATTTCCTTATTTTAATCAAGTTTCATTGTAAAATTATTCAAAATTAAGCTTAAACTTTAATTTACACTTATGAATTGCTTATAATGTTTTAATTCTCTTTCCTTCTTAATTGGACCTGAAGATCAAGTTTGTGAAAGTGAGTTCTAATATTACTCAGCTATTTTTAATACGTAATTAAAAATAGAAGTAAGGAAATCCTTTTTATGTATCAATACATATTACAGTATGCAAACACATGTGAAAACTAGCACATCAAATTGAATATCCTCAATTAGTTGGGATATGCGTATCCAAAATGTCATGGGATGGGATGTATGCCTGTGCTTGTGTGTGTGTGAGTATTTCCTGATATGTGTGCAGGTTTTGTCTATCTCAACATTCACTTGATCGATAAACTTAGTATTTTTCTTTGTCCAGTATCAGTATCTTAGTAAAACAATTAATATTAGTGCCAGAACCACGTTTGACTACTGGTATGGGTTATATACTTATTTACTAAATACATTAATATGTTAGGAATTATGAAGGTTGAAATTAAAAGAAGTGTGGAGGGGGAGTGGAAAGCCATTTACTAAAAATCACCCTCATTACACCTGACCTGGCTTTAACCCCGTCTTCGGCATTCTAGTCTATTGCGAGAGTAGCACCTTAGACCATGCCGCCACCAAAGCAGGTCGTCAGAATCTATTCCCATTGCTGGTAATCAAGAACCGAATTTTGATGACATGGCTTTTTTTTCTTTTCTTTTTTGTCACATACAATGCTCAAAAGTACATAAACTCGGTTCATAATACCTTTGTTGTAGAAATGTATATTTTATAGGTAATTTTTTGTCATTTTGGAATTTAAGGTCACATTTTCTTGTTTTGTTTCATTTTAAGTAAATGAATAAGTATATTTTTAAATAGCATTGATATTTTATAAATGCATAAATGCTCAAACGTATATTTTTTTCACCCCACAGTAATGTTTGAATAAGAAAACTGCATAGTGTAGGCCATCAACTTTGTTTCCTCTTTGCTTGTTTAGTTGTAACGTACACATTCCTGGTGAGACTGCAACTAAGCTGGAGAAGGTTGCGTTGGGCAGGAGTAGCTAGTACTTCTGAAGCAGATAAATCAGTTTTATATTTAATAACCGCTTCATTAGCCAAATGGTCTAAGGTGAGACTCTTGTGTTATACTGTCCACTGATGACAGGTAGATCAGGGTTTGAATCCTGTTTGGGTCTACTGTGGATAGTCTTTCCTAAATGGTTTCCCACTCTCCTTCCACGCAAATATGATATGATGCATATAACCAAAAGAAGTACTAAGACATGATGGTGATGATTTATGATTATGATTATTGTAATGTTATATTTAGCAGAAGGCAAAAGTTTAGTTGTTAAAGCCTTTTCATTGCATTTTACATTTGTAAAGTGTATGTTTGATTTAGTCGTGTGCATTTATTACAAACCCTTGTTTATATTTCTAGATATTTTTTTTAAAGTCATTTTTTCTTAAATTAATAAGTCATCGAAATCTGGGCCCTGCTTATAATAATTACATAGAATTAATATTTTGTAATCAACCATTCAGATGCGTTTTATTTATGCTATACTACTATTATATCATTATATACCTGGACACAAGACAAGTTTTTTCTATAATAGTGGCATTTTAAAAAATAAGCCATTTAGCATTGGTAAATTGCATTGGATGAGAATTTAGTGTGTCATATACTTTCAACCTAGTATGCACAAATCTATTTCTTCACATAGGTAAAAAATAATAATTAAAGCTATATTCTCTGAGACAAGTTTAATGTCTTTATTAATTATATATAAATGAGAATTAAAAGATCATAAATTTCAAGTGACGCTCTTTATTTTTGACAATAAAAGCTAAAAGGGCTTCAAATGGTTGGACTTATTAAATATTTCTATCTTATCAGAAATATCCAAAAGCTTACCTTTATTACACATCACGTTAATTTTCAGGACATTTATGGCCCCTTATTTAGTAGAAGAAAGTCCAACACTAACATGTTTTGTTGTGTTTTTAACCTGCATTTATGGGTTTACATTTTTTTGGCGTGTAGGCCTTACCAAGTTGCCCTTCTATCCTATTTTTAATATCTATTTATTACATGATTTATCTTTCACATAATGTATAACAAAATTTAGAAAAACATTTGTGGTGGTTTCATATACACACAAATAATGTAGATATGTTTGGTACAACTATCTTTGGCATTTAATTAGTAGCCTAGCATAGGTTTTGTTAGCTCTTAATTACTAGGAAGGGCAGAAAGAACCGATTTTCACTTTAAATTAGAAAATAAAAATCATTTTACAACAAGTGAATAACACAAAATATAATAGACTGGAATTAATGCATATAAATAAAAGGTCACCTTAATCATTTATACATTACTTTAAATGTGGATTTTCAATTTTCTGCTAACATCTGTGCTTAGGAAAAGTTTGTTCTTATTTTGTCAAAAGGTAATAAAAGGCTACAAAGGTTTTTTGGTTATGTACTTGGCAGGGTTTTGTATTACTTGCACTTTCTTATTCATTGTAACATTGAAGACTTGGGTGGGTTTTCATTTTGCATGTCTTTGGGAAGCTGTCGTAGCTGTGGGTGTGAAAGTGCTTTGGTGCTTATTTAGCTTTAATTCACTAATAAAGCCATTGAAAAAAAACTTGTATTTATTTATGTATTAAATAATGAGAAAAGATAGGAGTCTAGTTAACCTTTGTACAAGTTCACTGGTGCTTGAAAATCAAGATCACACAATATTCACACAGCTACATCTTTTTCTGCAAGTTTTCAAACACATTCAGAGAATCCTTACTGTTTGTTCTCCATCCATATGATAAAGTTTCTGTGGCAGTGAAAGCTTGAAGATAATATTATGTTTGTGTAAAAATGGTATTTTATATTAGATTTTCAAGGCCAATGAATCTATACTAAGGTATGCTGGGTTTCTATTCTTTCATTTCCCAAAATTTATCGATGATTAAGCCTGGGGCTCTCTTTAATTTCTACTACGTCTTATATGTGTTTAAAACCTTGAGACTGCCAAAAAGTTAATTACTTATCTATTTAATAACTTTCAAATTTATTGTAGTGTATTACTAGAGTAAATAAGGGCTCAGGTTATTTAACAAATCTATCAAAATCAAAAATTTGGTAACACGATATGTAATTTAACATCTCTAAAAAGACATCCTTGTAACCACATAGTTTTTATTATTACCAAGGAGCACTTTTAATGAAAACAATTAAAACTAGCCAATAAAGAAAGTGATTAACGCATCGGAATTTTCAAACATCTCTAACTTAAACACACACACACACACACTCATTGTCATTATCATATTTTCTATAATAAATATTTAAACCAAGTGCTCGTTCAGGGAAAGAAAATTTAAAACTAGATGGGTAAATTACAATGAACATTTTCTCTTGCTATAATCATTTAATTTTTAAAATAATGATCAAAATCAAATATAAAATTGTTAATCCTAGATAGTTTTGAAATTAGAACAAAGCTAAATCTCTCATTTAAAAAAGTTTAAGGGTTAAAATTCTTTAACAAACCAAAATGATATGTCCCTTGTTTAAATTATAAATCTTGTAAAACCATTTTCATATTTGTGTGTACTTTTCTAACATGTAAACAGGTATTTAATTGGTGTTCTCATATGGGTTCTTGTAAATTGATATGACAGTGGAGAGTAAAGCTCAAACCTTTGTTGTGTGTGTTGCAGCTCCTCTCCTGCAGGCAGCACCAAGAGTTATTCTTCTAGTAGCACGAGTCATTCAGAGAGCCGCTCAGCGTCCCAGACATCTCACAGCCGCTCGGCCTCACGCAGTAGGTCTCGTTCAGTGTCACAATCACGCAGTCGGTCTCACAGCAGCAACAGCTCCCGTAGTAGTCACACCCCGGCCAGCGCCGCCAGCAGTCGCAGCTCTCGGTCACGCTCCCCCTCCATCCCTCGCCGCAGGGGTTCTCCTAGCTTCCTCGACCGACGACGCATCACCAGGTAACTCATCTAATTTGACCTCTTGTAAAAATGTGTGTATTTAATTATAGTGACTGTTCCCTGTTTATTTTATTTTTACTCATTTTTATTTTATTTCAATTACTTTTATATTTGATCAGTTTATATTTTTCCATTTATATATATATATCACTAAACTAAATCTCTTTTTCTATAGTTTTATCAATAAGTAAATCTTTTGATATAAACAAAGTTTTATTAAAAGCGTATATTGTCCTTGCTAAACTAAAAAATTGTTCACAACATGAGTTTAATTTTTTTAATATATTTTTATGTTTACCAGCAAAATACAGATTAAAGTAAGTAAACCATTCACAAAGTATTGTTAATTATCTTTTCCCACCATTATTACGCCTAGTATTAAATAAAAGCAAAACTAAAAGAATTCCCCTATTTATCATAGAATATATTGGGGAGGGATTTATGGACGGCTTCAATATTTCTATTTATTTCTGTAATAATAGCCATGTTGCAAGGATCATGCAAAAACATTAAGAAAGGCAGTTTAACTTGCGCATTTTTTTTAGTTGAATTATTTTATTTTATTTTTATTTATTTGATCATATTAAATTTTTATTTTTTTTATTTTTTATATCATTTTATTTTATTTTTTTAAATCTTATCATTTATTTAAATCAGTTTGTCATTTTGTTTTAGTAAATTTATTTTTGTATTTTTTGTATTTTAAAGATATTTGTTGAATAAATGTTGGCAGCAGGAAAAACAGGAGTTCCATTTCCTCATCCTCCAGCGATGATGGTCTCCCCAGGTATTCAAGAAGTCCGTGAGACTAGAAGGACGATCATGGGGCCACATGGTCATCTGTTAGTGTCTCATTCAGTTTATTTCTGCTGCTGGCCAATTAATGTTGTTGTCAGCACTGTTGTTCAACAGTTTTGGGGACCAGTAACTGCCCTGATACCTTTCAGGACCTAAATGGTTCCAGGATGATTTATTGAGGATTGCAAACCACATGTTCTGCCACAAGGAAAATACAGTCGATTCTACTTTTAATACAGAAATTTCGAATCCTTTTGAGTCCTATTCTCTTTGAGTTTTAAAAATTTCACTTTCCACCCAATTTTAGAGACTAATTTCAGATTTAAAAAAAAACAATTTGGTCCTGTAGTATAACCCCATCATGACATTCTCTTAACTCAAATTTAAAAGTGTTTAAACATATTAAATAACTACAGTAATAGAAATATACTAATCACACCTTCAAGTGTGATAAAGACTACTTAATTTTCTATAAGTGAAACCAAATTATATTTCAAAAGAAAGTTTGTTCCCATTAAGTTTAATTTATTCTCTAAATGTAATTTTTAGCAAAGCTCTTTGTTTCAACATTTCAATAAACAAATTTATAAGCTCCTTTGACTCATTAAAAAGGGGCTCGACTGTACTCGATTGTGCATTGTGTTGGCAATATTTAGATTCAAGTAATAGCCATTTCAAAAGGAATTTCTTCTTTTTAACACTTATTGGATGAACATTTGAAACTGTCTATAGACTTCGAAGTGATTATTTGACATTACACAACCCCTTGAGGTTCAATAAACTATATTTGTAAAAATATATTTTGAATTTAAAATTGCCCATATATATATATATATACCTGAATAGATTATCTGCTAAACATAAATATCAAAGAAGAACTTTTAGAATATGTATATAGTATTCTGAAAATTGAAAAATGACACCTGGACACGGGAATCGAACCCGGGACCTCTGGCCCGGGTTCGATTCCCGTGTCCAGGTGTCATTTTTCAATTTTCAGAATATGATATCTAGTGGAGTAATTCCCTATTAATAAGCATAAATAATAGCTCTGGCTATTAATTCTTAATTATGTATATAGTATTTGAACATTCTTTAAATGGTTAAAAGCATAATGTAATTAAGCTCTAATATTTCACTGACAAAAGTATTGAAGTTGGCAGGAGCAGAAACAAATCAATCACCTGAAATGTAATTTTACTATTTTAATGGAGAGCTGAGTATTGTAAATGCTAAAAAAATCTTGAGGCTAACTTTAATTCTCAATGTAAATTGCATTGTTTGCTTAATTCTTTGACTAAAAACTAGTAGCGGTATTGTATTTACTCATTGAAAAGATGAATACTCAACTAGTCACAGTTTCTACTCAAGGAATAATCATAAATATTTAGGTTTCATGGATAGTGAAAATCTACCAAACAATTACAAACAATTAGATAATAATATAAAATGTCACTTTCACCAAAAAGACAGATTTTATTCCTCTACAAGGCTAAATTAGAAGACTGCAGTAACCTAATTTATCTTGGTTGGATTTGTTGTTGAAGCATATGAAAATAATGTTACAAACACTCTACAACACTGTAATGTATATAATAGTGAAAGACACCAATCTTTAAAGGTAGTTTGGTTAGGCCTTGATAGAAAACAAAAAAAACTTCCACTTCAATTCTTCATACACTCTTAACACAGTTCCATATTCTTAACACTTTTACAGTTACACATTATTTCAAATTTTCGAAAATATTATTATTTCACAGTAAAAAAGTTGTTGAAGTGCTATTTGGTTTTAGAGGACAAAAGAGCAAGTTTAGCTCTCAAACATTGCACTATTTTCCCTGTGTATGACAACAAATGAACCCCTTTATTTTAAAACCTTTTATGGGGAAATATACTTGTATGCAAAAGTTTGGTACTTGATAAGGCTATTTATTGTTCATCACTGCTTTAACTGTGTGTTAAAACATGCTAAATCATACCAATATATCGATTAAATTGTTTATATGAATGAATGTGACATTTGTGTGTGTTTTCTTTGATTATTAAAACTATTAGAATTTTAGTAGTAAATAAATATTATAGTTTTCTTTAGTATTTTTGTTCAACAAAATCACTAGTTTTTTTTTTATTATTAAAAGGGCTGGGTCTGAAACCAATCTTTAGATCTCATCCACTGATTATGGCATAATAGTTGAGTTGATTAGCCTTTGGGCTGCCAATCATTTGACCAGGGGTGCAGAATATGTTTAGGAACCTGATATGCCCCCATAGCAAAACATTTTAATGCAAAATCAAATCTCCCCTTCTAGGTTTTCTTGGGGATTTTTACTAAATAAATAATATCTTAGCTTATCACATCTGCCACACCATTCATAATAGGCACAATTGACGTCTTGTTAACTCTTAGAACTTGACATAATATTATTGGTTTCACTAAACCATTTAATTATTTATGAACATTTATCTATTGTACAATGTATAAACCTTAATAGGTGTACTTAAACAACTAAAAATAACACTTAACAGATACACAATTACAATACACATGTCATGAGTTTAAATAAACTGCACGCACATAACCCTGTTAATAAACATCAATGTAATGGGTAGAGCCCCATAAAAATGGTGAGACACGATAAAGTGAAAAGTGCCATACAAAGATGGAATCAAGTACTTTTTTTGTTTGATAGTTTTTGAATATGATTTACAATGTTTTTGAAAAGCGAAATAAAATGAAACTGTCTTGTTACACAAAATCCTCCTATAAAACGAAATAACACCACTTTTACCAAAAAAAAAATCTCTAAATAATCACAAAATTAAGAAGAAATTAAGCAGAAAATTTGACCATGCTGTAATTTAATAAGTATTTTGTTGTAGTTTAAGCTAACTTTAGGCTAAAAATTGTGAAATATACAGACAAACTTGACAAAGAATTGTAAAGCAAATATATAAAGTTTCAATAATAAATTTTAATTTTGTATACATTGTCTCAATATGTAAATAATACTTAAAACACCTCAGTTAACATGTAATTTTGAATAAACATGAAATAACACCGAAAAGTGAGATTTAAAAAAAAAACTAAATTTAGTTAAAAATAAAACCATTTTTATGGGTCTCTAGTAATGGGTGACTGAATTCAAACCCTCCCTTCCCTTAGCTTAGTTGGTGAAGGAACACCTGCTATAGGGTAGGAAACCCATCATTCAAATGCATGCGCACCACTGTCGGCATTGCCTCACGATGGCACACACACACACATCTCTTTCTCTTAATGTCTATGCTCACACTTTTAATTTTCTTTCTATAAAGCCTATTTCCAGATAATCGCTATTCCAATGTAACTTTTAACAACACGATTATCACACAGTTGAATTAAACGCCCGAACGGGGAACGGACACTTTCTGATAGTGTCGGTGTGTAGTGTCGCGTGCCACTTTTTCACACGATGAGACAACTACCATATCTGAACCAGAATGTACTAAAAACATCAACACGATCATTTGACTTCTCCCTGCCCCGAATTTCCCCAGAACTATTTTAATTTCTCCTGAACCTAGTTTGGTGTTTGGACGTATTTTCTACCCCTGCATTTAACTACACTTAAGCACAAAAAGATGTGTAGTGAGTAACTGTCGACATAGTGTTACACCTAGTTAGACAGCCTTGTTCTTTTGTTAGGAAACAGTTGTAGTGGTAATAGTGTAAGTGTTAAGGGCAGGCAGCTAGTCCTGAGTGAATAATGAAGTTACTTTTATCCTGAGACAAGAATGGTGGAGGTGAAAGAAGCAGTAAGTGAGACAACCTGAATGAGCATGATTTATTGAGTGGGGGTGGGGGGCAGTTTTCTAGTTCAACCCCTTAGTGAGAAACTGAGAGCTGAAAGTGATAGTTTGAGGGGTGTAAAAAAATATATTAATACAAGACTGTTTTAACAAATGTTAATTAACATTGATTTGTGATTAAAGTTATTTGTCATCTAACATATCAAATAATATGATATTTTATTACTTATTATCATTGTTGTTTAGTTGGGTTTTTTATTTTTTGCCCCCATTGTTTGGATACAAATAGGAAAGCATTTTAACTGTACACTTCATGGACAAACAAAATTATTAAGATACAAACTTAATCCTACGATTAACACTTCTAGTTTTGTAATATCATTTTATAAAAATTATTATGAATAATTAATATTATTAATAATTTATTTTCACAGATGGGCTTTTTGGTTTATTAACAAGGAGTCTACAACAATTAAATACTTAATACCGCTCTTAAATTAGTATCTACAGGCTGTTTCAGTTTCTTAATTAATCACATTAATTATTATACTTAGTTGGAATAGAGCACTTGGCTAAATATGGTTATTTGTAGGTTTGAAAATAAAACATATCAAATGATCGGTATACGAAATCTACCAGAACTTTGACAAATCAAATGGCCAGCATCTGCTAAAGAGCTGATCAGCCCAGCCCTAATAATCATATAATTATATTTACCAGTAGTTTTATTCTATTTTATATTGTTTGTATTACATTATTGTTTAAGTTTATTAATTTCCATTTATATTTTTGTTGAGATCTGCTTTCCCTGTCGTAAGTTTTGTAAAAAGTAAAAGATATGTCATATTAATAATTATCTTAACCAAATAAAATGAATGTAGTTGTAGAATTTCTCTTTTACTCACCTCCTTTTTTTATCATCATTTTTATGAAGTATACAAGTGTGAAACCAAGTCAGTATCTTAAAATTATCTATGCCACTCTGAGCCCTTTTAAGTTGTTTACACCCAAATTAATTTCCTTGAGTTCACGTATTCTTGTGCATGTAGCTTACTGTTGTATCTTTATGTTGTTAAACTCTTGTAGTTTGCTTTTATTGTCATTCCTAGAAGGTTTGAAACAAAATTAAAATCGATAAACAGTTAGAATATTTATAAATTCTGAGGTCCCAAAATATTAGTAATATAGCTCAATTATGTCTTAAAGATTGCATTAACTCCACCATTGAATCACTGATTCACTATTGCAACAAAATTATTAATATATATCTATAAGGAAAACCTCTTTTTGCTTTATGAGGCACTTACTTACATTCATTATTGTTTCCAGTCCGTAGCCTAAGTCAATTTTTAATTCAAGCTATATATTTTCCATTACAAGCTTGCTAGGCCTGTCATATCTTTATATACGTTATAATATAACTTAGGACTAGGACAAGCACGACAGCCATGACGGGAATCGAACTCGGGACCCTTATCTCAGTAGACAGATACACTACCAACTGAGCTAAGGTGTCGGATGCTTTATGAGGTAACTGTATTTTATTGGGAAAAAGGTACATGTTCTATCTAAGTGTCCTGGCATTCTTTACAAATTTCCTTTTTCTTCTGTTTGTGTTTTTTGATTTCCTCTTTTAGGAAATTGCGCTGTGCGTTTCACACTCTCTCTTGATTAGTTCCGATAGAATGAAACCTAGGTTGGGGGATTGGGCGGTAACAATCAATTTTCTTCAAGAGTCAATCATTACCACTTTAGCCAATGGTAATAATGTAAAGTATGAACTGTGTTCTTCTTTTCATTGTGTTCAATCCTTTGGTATGTTTCTATCCACCTTTTCTGTGCCTTTTTCCAAGTATAGCAAAACTATAAAGCATTTTAAGATAGTCTTGAAATTTGATACCTAAGGAATCTTTATCAAGAATCAAAATTAACACTTGGGTATCATGATCAATAAAACCAGTAATCATGACATATGTATAGTTTATTACACATTTAAATTAATAAAATTGGAATCACTTGTATACCTAGCCCATAGAAAAATGTGCTATCAGGACTAGTGGGTTTGGCTTCAACATGAATGTTGTCAATTATCTTACTTAGCTTATTACAATAGCTTAAAGAATAAACATAGGTGATAAATTCTGTGCGGTATCCTCATAAATTGAATTGGGTGATAATCCACTATGACATTGACCGGTATTAGGCCATCATTTGATAGGTAATGAAAAGTTAAGCAATATCTGAATCCAGGTAATATTATTAATTTATTGGTTCTACTTATTATATAATCCACTTCACTGGTTGAATGGTCTAAGGCAGAGGGGGCCAAACAGTCAATCGTGATCTACCGGTCGACCACGGCCGCTAGTTTGGTTGATCGCCTGTTGATTGATTAAAAAAGATTGAGAGAAAGAAAATGAAAAAGATGGTTTGCAGATTTTTCTTAAATCAACATTAGAAAATAAAATTATTGAAGCTGTCTGACTGATGACCATTTACAATACTGCCTTCGTTTATGACAGAGTAGTTATTATGAACTCTCATTCTACAAACTATCCTAGTTCTTATATGCAATATAATTTTACTATTAAAACAACAAAAAATGAGTTAATTTTTTACCACTGGAACAAACAGTTTAACCCTATGGTTCCGTAGTAGATCGCAAAGGATTTTCCTTCTCTGAAGTAGATCCCTAGATCAAAAAGTTTGGGCCACTGCTGGTCTAAGGTGTCACTCTCGCAATAAACTTTATTACTGTTGACTGGAAGATCAGAGCTCTAATTCCTATTTTGTGTGCTGAGGGTGGCTTATCAGCTGTTTCCTAAATGGTTTTTCACTCTCACTTTATACATATTGTTACTATAGTTTCTCTAATCTGATTATCACCAACACAGCGTAATGAATTGATATGTATGTAACCCTAACAGGTAGTAGGACAAAATAACAAAAAATAAACAAAATATTTTGTTTCCTGCAAAGTTCAAGTGGTACAAATGGAGGACCTACGGTTTTATGTGGGATCCGAACCACATTGAAGGCCTGGCATTCCACACATTCACAAGTTGTGATTGATACACGTCTTATCAGAGGTGAAGGAAGGGTTTGGCAATCAGATAAATCTGTGCCGGGGCCGAGGATTGAACCGTAGACTCCCAACACATAAGTCCGGCACTTTACCCCTGGACCACCAGGTCACCATTTAAACAAACAAAAAAAATCTATTTCATTAACTTGAACAGAGAACACACACACACACACATTCTGAACATTGTTGCCACCAGACTATATCAATAAAAAAAGCTTAGATTATAAAATAACTAACCAAATTGAATGTACTCATTTCATTTTTGTATTGGAACACACAGTAAGGATACACCTGTTCCTACACCCCACAACAAATTATATATTTAAAAAAAACTTTCAAAAATGTTAATGTTTAATACCAAAAGGCAAATTACTGCATTTGTATGTTTGATATAAACACTCACCTTTTACTTTTTTTATTTGACCCACCAAATTAAAAAAAAAATCAGGCAAATTACCTTAAAGGTGTTCATTGATCTGGAAAAACTAGAAAACAGGGAAGAGTTAGGGAATTTGATCAAATTTCTGGAATTTTCACATATTCACTAAAAAAAATATGCAATGATAAAAATTACATATTTACTCAAGTTAATACACATCTCAAATCTATTTTACACACCTGTCCCAGTTTAGCATGCTAATCTCAATCCTCTAAGTCAACTTGTGATTTTCATGTTGTCTTTTCACCCCTTTACCACGTGTCATTAGCTAAATTTGAGTCAAGGTTGTGTGCATGCGGGAGAATTGATTATATATAATTGGAAGAAGAAACTGAAAAATAATGTGTCTCACAACAATTTTAAGCTGTACCCAATGTAAGGGACTATTTTAATGTCACAATATTATCTCATTGAAATTTAACTTAGATCACTCTATCTGGCAGACCATCGCTTTACACATCTTTTACCACCTGACTTAATTTCAGAATAGGTATGCGTCAAAAAGTAGTATTACATTAAATTGCAATCTTAATAATTAAAAAAAAGTAAAATATAATGACTGGAAAAGTTGTAAACTAGCTCTGAAAAACCTGGAATAGTCAAAGAATTTTAAAATAAACTTAAGCTGGACACCCTGAATAAAAAATAAATAAATTACAACCGTAGTAAAACACATTAAATGATACTGCAGGAAACATTTTAGATAAGTAACTACAATTAGCAATGCTGAAGTCTTATTAAAGCCTCTTCAACTATCTCATTCTGCAGTATTTAATAAATTGGCTATTCAAACAATAGAAAATAAGCTTAATTCTAAGCTATCTGTATATTTCTCACATCTTTTGCTTTAATTAAACTATCGATTTATATAGAAAATTTAAAATGAGATGATTTGTTTATAGAAAGACCGAAATATTGCAATACATGTTTTTATGAACTTTTATTTAGCACATTAAGATTAATATCAAAATATTTTTTAAACTCATTGAAATAAAATGAAATTGAATCATTTCACCAAATTGTTTACATAGCCTTTTATATGCTTAATGGTCAAATATGTTGATTTTAATGAGAATTAACTACATAAATCCAAATAATACACATTTTTACGTATGATAGCCAAAGTTTACAATGTTCTTTGCCTGAAATTGCCGGAAAATATAGTATTAACTGCACTATTATAATTGTCTTATCGATATTCCTAAAACAAATCAAATTTTACAATCCAGAAAAGATATTCTCCCCCTCCCCCACCTTCTTTAAAATCTAAGAATTTGAAATTTAACTGTTATGTTTCTATCCATATTACATACCACCTAAATGCCTTTTTATTTACTAACTTTTAATACAAAAATCCAACTTTGTATTTAATGAAATCCGATCACTTAATTTACTACTAATCGGGTTTACTATTCATCTATTAGTTCTAAAACGGAAAATCTCTTTTCGCTTTATGAGGTAATTGTAATATATTTGGAAGAAGGTATAAGAAAGGTGGATAGAAACATATTAAAGGTGTGTTCGTCCTCCTTTATATGTTTCTATACACCTTTTCTATACCTTCTTCCAAATATAATATTCATCTATTGTGTGTTTTAGGGAAGTAGGGAACTCTTCTCTTGAGGTCTGGTGGTAATCTTGACTTGGTAAAATCCCTGATCACTACAAGTGCAAAACAAATAATTTGGATAGTTCTCAAGTATTTTACTGACTGCATTTATACATTTTCAAGCCTCTTTAATGATCACTCTTAATTATACTTTCATTATTAGTCCTTTTCTAGCAACTAGTATTGATTGGGATAGTCTTTTTAAGTAGGGTCTATTTTGGTTCAAAAACTGCCTTAATTTTTATGGGTATATTATATTATTGATATTATCTAAACCAAAATGAAAATGCAAACTGTACAGAATATATTATTTACTTCTCTGAAAAAAGATATTTCTATTGTATTTAATTTTATAAAATGAAAATTGTTAAAAATATAGAAGAAAATAAACTAATAAGTGAAAATTTATTGAAGAAAGCCCACCTAGGAAAAGAGGGAAAATGTTGGAAGAATTCAATGCACAATGGTTACATCTTCTCTTCTTTCTTCTAAAGTAGTTGTCACACACACACTTAAACACAAATAGAGTAATATTTCAGCATTGTTTGCCTTTATCAGACTAAAAAGAGGAAAGAGGAAAGACACACAAACACTTAACCACTCCATTTTTAATTGAAAAATAAACTTATAAACACTGGTAAGTTGTTGTAGGAGTAAAAATAAATATATGTTTTACCCCAACAACAGCCTTTAAATTTGCACTTGTTAGTTTATTTTATTTATTTTTATCTTTTTTTATCAATCTCCATCATTAAAGAATGATTTAGCCACTGGGCCTCCTCATTGTTGAACATTAAAGATTGTATCATGTTTAACAATGAGATGGCCCAATGGTTAAATAATTTTATAATCTATTATAAAATTAAAGATTGTATTTAATTTTAATTTTATAAGGGTTCTATTTTTATTTTTTCTCTTATTTAGTTGTTAAATTACATGTTCTTAAATTAACATTGAAAATTGTTTACATTAATATCACTATCGAATAATGTGACAATAGCTAAAATAATTTTTTTAAGCAAGCAACAAACGGGAAAAACCTAGCTTTAGTGATGAAGGAAGAAATATTTCATTTGTTTAGTTTTTCTCACTTTATATGTTTTGGAATGGAAATATTTATCATAATAAATGTATGAAAAAAGTGTGGAAACATTCTGAATTAATGTAATGTGAGTGATAGGAAATGAAGCAGATCTGAGGGGATATTTAGGTTAGGCTCCTTGATTGGGAAACAAACCTCTCTCTTTATTTGTTCACACACACTTCAATGTTCTGATCACTTTTTGTACTGTTTTACACTGGAACCTGGTTCTGGGAGTCACCACCAAATAATCAAATAACAAACGTGAACACCAAAACGTTAGCCATTGTCTCACTGACTCCGTCCAATACTGCCAACCTCCAAAACATGATACTGTACCCTCTTCCCTTACAAAATAATAAGAAATCTAAATGTTACATGTGATTGGCCTAATGCAATAACATTAAAGATTAAGTCTTTCTGGAGGTTTTTTCTCCTAGATGAACGATGTGAGGTGGTGTCTCCGGAATTTCCACTGCAATAGGCTGAATTGGAGCTGGTAAAGGCCTTTCTAATGGAGTTGAATCGCTCTCTGCACCCATTTGAGGTAATGGTGGCCTCTGGATTTTTTTGAGGCTCCGGTGGCCAAATTGACACATTCTGGAATTACTAGTGCTTCCGTGGGCTGCGGTTCTGTGTTTGGTACTTTACATGTTAGTTTTCTCAATTGATCTGCATAGAATAGTCGCTCTTTTCTTGTTTCATTACAGTAAACTAAGTATGTCACTTTACTGCATCTTTTAAGAACGACACTAGTTTCCCATCTAAACTCATAATATCCTGGCATCTTTATTTTTACTGTTTCTTGTGGGAAGAACTTCAGTGGTTGTTGTTTTTGATGAATAGTTGAGTTGCGTAGTTTACTGAAGCTCGATTTTAGCATGTGCAATCTTGTTTTTGGTGCAAATCACAATACTAGTTCAGCAGTAGGTCAAGTGGAACATTGGGGGCTCGGTATATCATCTTCTTCAATTTTTCCGCTACGATTTGAACCGCCTTTTCTGCATCACCGTTTGATGGTGAATGATATGGCGGTGACTTTAGTACCTTGATTCCATTACTAAGGCACAACTCAACAAACTCTTCTGAATTAAAAGGTGAACCACTATCAGACACAATCGCATCTGGCATGCCTAATGTTGCAAAGCACTCTCTCAATTTGGTTACAGTTTCTTGCACTGTAGCTCTTTTAACAATCCATGCTTCAATCCAAAACAAATAGCAATCAACTAGCACCAAGATCATGTGATTTTTATAGTTCAAGTAATCTATATGCACTCTTTCAAATGTCTTATTTGTGATAGGCCATAGTGTCAAATACTTATACTGTCTTAGGTTTTCAGTAAACTGACACGTTTCACAGCCTTTTACAGTATATCCAATGCTGGTGTCTATGCTAGGCTACCACCATATTGATCTAGCTAATAATTTCATTTTCACAATGCCAGGATGATGATCATGCAATTCTTTAAGAACATCATTTCTTAAACTCTTAGGAATAATTACATGAGATTCCCATACAAGCTTACTTTCAACTGTGGAAATTTCTTCTCGTCTCCTAAAATATGGCACAAGTTCAGGACCCACTTAATTTGGCCATCCCCTATTTGACATCTCTCGTACAGCAACTAGAATGTTGTCTTTTGCTGTTTCCTTTACTACTTTTTCCACAAATATTGGAGGGGAAATAGCAGAGCTCTCTCCATCTAAAAAAGCTTCTTCATCGGGTAGTCTTGATACATATCCGCATTCTTGACATTGTTTCGATATTTCACTTTATAGTTGTAAGCTGATAGTATCAACACCCATCTTTGCAATCTAGTGGCTGCAAGTTTTGGAATATTTCTTTTTTCACCAAAAATTCTCTGGATTAAAGTCTGTTCAGCGTAGGAATTGTTTTCTGAAAGGCCTTTTTCTCTACCAGAAATATATTATGTAGTAGGATATTGCTATGAAAAAAGACCTTTCAGAGAGTAATTCCTACCATGAATGGATTATACTTGCACATCCGTTATTATTTCAAACTGTTGCCCATAGAGTTACTTGTGGAACTTCTATATGCCAAATATCACTGCCAATCCTTCTCTTTCATATTGAAAATAATTCTTCTGTGCTGATTTAAAAGTAGCACTTGCAAAGGCTACCGGTTTTTCATTATTATCAATAATATGACACAATAGCGCACCAACCCCATATGTTGATGCGTCTGTTACGACTCGTAAAGGTAAGTCCGGATTGTAATGAACTAACAAGTCGTGATTGATTATCATTTATTTGCTTTTCTCAAAAGCTTCTTCACATCTTTTTGTCCATTCAAATTTCACATTCTTTGACAGCAAATTGTTCAATGGCTGTAATAGAGTTGATGACATTGGAATAAATTTTGCATAAAAGTTGAGTAATCCCAAGTAGGATTTGAGTTGTGTGACATCCTTGGGAGCTGGACATTTTTGAATTGCATATATTTTCTCTTTTGTAGGTTTTATTCCTTCAGAACAAAGCGTTAACCCAAGATACTCTATTTCAGTCTTAAAGAACTCAGATTTATTCTAATTTATCTTAATATGATCAGTAAGACGTTTCATGACCTTTTGTAGTTTAGTCATACATTGTTGTTCTGTTTCACCGCTGATAATAACATCATCGATATAAAACACATCATCAGTTTCTTGCAACATTCTGTTCATCACACTTTGAAAAATACTTGGACTACTCGCTATTCCATAAAGCATTCGATGACACTTAAATAAACCGAATTCAGTATTTATAACCATTACTTCTTCTGATTCTGGGCTCATTTCTAATTGTATTATGATACTGTATACTTTCACAACTACACATGATTTTAAATTGACATAACTATTCATTTTTCAAATCAAGAAAACCACCCAAAAAAAACGCACACACAGAGAGACATCTGCTAAACTCATCCATTGAATTCAGAAGAAACTTGATTGATAAGGTCTTGTAAATATGGCTGCCAGTATATATTTGTCTGCATTTTTTGTTTGTTTTCCTAAATATGAAAAAGGAATATTTTCAAATATCTAAAATTATGTTCAATTGTGAAAGATATTAGAAGATTGGATTGTGATGAGTGCATGAAGCAATTAAAATATGTTATTTGTTTTCAATCAAGGCATAGCCTAAACTTTCTAGTGGGCTTACTTCCCTATCACTTACATTATATTGATTGATAGTTTTTCCACACTGTTTTAATATAATCTTAAGTTATTACATAATTATTCGTTAATATATTATTAAAAATTATGTTTGCTTCTAAAAGTTGGTCAGCTATGCATCACTAGACCAAACACTATCAAAGTGATATTTTTAAGCATTTCTTATTCCAAAAGATAACATTACGTTTGAATTGTATATTGCAGCTTTTCCATTACAGTTTTAAAAAGTACATTAAAATACTGTTTTCCCCATCCCTTCTAGATCTTGACCTCAGATATACAAATTAACTTTTGTTCAAATTATTTATCTAATCTTGTATGCAAATCTATACAAGTCAATTAGATGCTTTATGGGCTATATTAAATAATATTTACATCACAGCCACCTATTTAATGCCATCGGCATTGATTTCATAGCTTGACTCACTAGGACACAAGAGGTTAGTGTTCACTCTGCGCCGACTGCAGAAAGAATGGTTTATTCGCATGGTTCATTTTCTCTTATGATTAATACTTTCTTACCATTCTTCTTTCAACTAGCCAGACAAATTACTCTGGAGTAGTATCTTAAAAGTCGTCCACTCTGCTCTTATCATCAACTGTTTCCAGCCAATGGCCGGGTCAATTTAGTAAAATGCCTTCAATTTCCTTTTTCCATCCACCATTCTTCCACCTTTTTTCCTTCCATTCTACTCTCACTCGCACCCTTGCTATTATATGCTCCTCTCATCCCTTTCTTGGTCTCTCTTGTAATCTTTTCCCTACATACTTCATTTCCATAATTTTTTTTGGCATCCTCTCCTTCTCCATCCTTATTACATGCCCATACCAGCTCAGCCTTGCTTTCTCTACTATCTCTTAACAGCTAACATGCTCCTCACAAACTTCATTTTCATGGCCTCCACTTTACTTGTCTCTCTTAGATTCAATGTCTATGTTTCTGCTGCATATGTGACGATGGTTACAAAGTACGTCACACTTCAAGGACACTTCTCTTCTCAATAGCAGGTCTCGATCTTACACACCTGTAGGACAACTCTCCCTGCTTCCCTCTTCTTATTAGATCTTTTCTACTCCATCCAACTTAATAGCTTTACTAAGCCTTATTCTCTTTCTTGACATTACCAACCAATTCCACACTTTTTCACCTCATTCCATTCCTTTAGCTGTTCCTGTAATTCATTGTCCTTTTCACCCTATGTCATCACATCATCAGCAAACATCATGCTCTCTTCCTAAGGTTAAATATTATAAGTCACGATAGGCATTGCCGCCAGAGCACACAGATAAAATAACGTGCATAAACTATAAAATCTATAAGACTACTAAAATTTAAAATATGTTAGAGTTGCTATACACCTGGAGAAACTGTATAAAACAGAGATTGTTTTGGGTCTGGATAAAACTGGGAAAACACATACATTTTCACAAAATCTAGTAAAAATACTCAGGATTTGCTTATTTGGGACGAATAACTGAAAGCTTAAAATTGTAGGTCTTTGGATGGACGAAAAAGTGAACTGAAGAATTAAGCACACTTATTCAAACATGTCTTATTACCTCTCATACAAGAGTTGTGAAGTGACTGATGACATATTTCCCCAACAATTTTAAACTTAAGTTTTATGACTTCACATTAAAATGAGAATGAAGTTCTATTACTCTTTTCTTCAATCCAACCTGACTGGAAAAATGGAAATTCTTTTTCGAAAAAACAGTGAATTTGGTAGTAAGAAAATAGTGTCAATCCTACAGGTGGCTTAATCAGTGACAATGTGTACAGAGAATTTTGAAGCCTAGCACTTGAAATTAATATAAAGTTATAGTCAAAGTAGAAAAACATGATAGGGACACACATAAGTTTTCACACAGCACCATTTATTGAGATTTTTTGTTTGAACTTTTCTAATCAATTATGAGCAAAATTGTTTTTTCCAAGTATTCACCTACAGAGTGACCAAGATCAGGATATTATTGAAATATTTGCTTGGTTTATGTTGTTTTGTATATCTTGAGTGTGTCGTGGGGCTTGTCATGTTTTTTTACTTAGGGTTCAGGCTATGCCTTACTATCCATATTAAAACGGAAAGATCAACATTTTTTAACACTTTCCTTGAAGTGGAAATTATTAGTTTCTTCATCCAGGGGGAGCTGTATAGGATTGTGAACCATGTTTATCTTTTCATTTAAAAAGCCATATCGTGTTCCTAGCCTTCTCTACTGTACCTTATTTTAAGTATGGATGTATACGTCGAAACGGGATGAAAGGAGCGGTAGGGGGTTCTTTCACAAATCTTGTCAATATCGAATATATAATTATCAGTTAGTTTTTTAAACTATTGTTTTTGCTTTTAACTTATGTACCCTTCCTTACATTGGCCTTTTGATCCATAGCTTAGCCTTTTTGTAATTTTTGTGTATGTTGAAAGGTTGAGTTTCTTAACTACTTAATTTTCACACAAGCCAAAATAATATACATTTTAAGTTGAAAATCCATACTATTTGGCTATACTTTAAATAAGAAATTCCAGATCTTTTACTTACACAACATTCTTATGATATTGTATTTAACTGTTATGCACATAAGTTTGTAACAATTTCAGTAATTTGCATGTTGCACCTGCTTTAAATGTTGATTGTATATTCTTTCGAAATACTTTTAAAAAATGTGTACAAATAAAGTTTAGTTATATTCACTTAAATGACTTTTATTTTCTATTTTTATTATTTAATTATTATAGCCTCTATTGTATGATTTTTATATTATTTAATATATAATAAAATAGCTTTCATCATTTAGCACATCTATAGTAGATTAAATAATTTTCATTGTTGACTAGTGCTGCCCAAACTTTTACAAGTTGGGAAATACTTATCTTGTAACTTTGATTTCTGCAACTCACAGGCACATATTATTTTGCTCACTCTTTAGCCAACTATATATTTTGTTTGTAAACTCAAATTATCCATAAAATATCACACACATATGATTTGCTCATTTTATTTTATTTGTAAATGTTAAATTATAATTTAAACAAGAAGTAAATATGAAATTATCATAATATGAAAAAATTTGCCAACACAGAGTTATATCTTCAAGAACTAAACAATTACATGATCTAGACTCATTAATACAAATTTGTATAGCACTTTACCAGCACGGGTTCACCTTTGGTAACTTATTCATGCTACATAGTAGCAATAATTAACTACAAAAATATATCTTAACATCTACAAAATGTAACTAGCAATACAGTAGAGTATCAACAAACTAACCATCAAGATATTAAAAAAATTATGCTACGGCATTGTTATTGCAAACACCACTATATTGGACTAATGTCGCCTGCTCACTTCACTAAGAGAAGACAAAATATAAAAATGATATGTGATATCCAGCAAAAAAAACCGGCAAATTGAACACCAAAAATTTGATTTAATATTTTCGAAGTAGGACACCCTAAAATATGGATATGTCACACACCATTTAGGAAGTACATTTACCTAAATCTTATTTCAATTCAAGTTTTATCCAGGATTTTTTTTAATTGACATTTTTAAATTGATCGACTTAATAAGAAAAATAAACTCTTTATTCTGAAAAACCTTATAATTATGTTAACACAAACTATTGACTCTTAACCCACTTTTAGAGCATTCATTAATTATGTAATTATGTTGGTATTTGGGAATAGGGCGAGTCATGAACAACATGTTTTGGGGAGGAGAGCAGTGTGTTATAAAAACTCATTTAAAGCAGGTTATAAAATTATCATAGCCTTAAAAATAATGTTTTATTAAATTAAATAAGCAACAACAAAAAACATTCTAAACAATCCTAATATATCGTTGAATTTTGCTGTTTGTATTTCAATTTGGAAAAATTAGTATTTTCATTTTCTGACTGAATATGGCTGGGTCCTTTTTTTTTAAATATTGGTCCACATCATTGTCTTAAACATATTTTGATAAGCCTTCATAATATTTTTTACAGCCTTTACTGTTTCCAGCCAGTGGCCTGGGTCAGTATTATATTCAAGCAATATATATTTTCACTACTGGCTTGCTAGGCCTGTCATAGCTTTGTATTCCTTACAATCTAACTTAAGACTAGGAGAAGCACAAAATCCAGTCTTGACCTTTAATTCATTACTATGAAAGAGTAAACCCACATTTCACCGATAAATTTTTTTACCATATCGGGAATTGAACCCATGACCCTTAGCTCAGTAGGCAGACATGCTACCGACTGAGTTAAGGTGTCGGATTCTTCATAATATCAAAGGGTAAAACAAAAAATCCTGCAAATTTTCATTTCCCAAATAAAGTAAATGGTTACTCTATTGACATTCAGTTAAAGTAAAACTTTCTTCCTGCAAAAAAAAATGTGTAGATTATTTTTTCCATTGTTATTTATGGAACTTCCAACTGCTAAACGTGATGACTCTTGGATTAAATAAAAAATTAATTGTCACTATCAGAAAGATTTGGTGAAGAGACTGACACTGTGTGATATTCATGTGACAAAATAAATTACTAATAAATACAACAAAGAATCTTCAAATTTATCTCGGGTAAGTTGAAATGTTTTCATACTTATTTCACTACGTGTACTAATTTTGTTTCTATGCATGATCCTGTTAAGATTTTTTTTTTTTACTACGCTTGTTTGTCCTTTGCTACATTAACTATTTGTGTTAGTAAGTTCCCTTATTAACCATATCATCTGTTGAAAAAAATGTATGTTCAAAAACATTCCTCTGGTAACATCTTAAACTATATCTCATCTTGTGTGAATGCTACCTCTCTTAATGACTGACTTACATACTCATTTCTCACTTATCGACTTCATTCAAAAAATATGTACTACAGTATGCTAACTAGAGTTTATGGGTAGGATTTTTCATTTTAAAGTTTAACCGAGTTTGAATAATATAGAGCAATATTTTTACAAGTATTTAAAGTCTACTATTTACTTGGATTTTACTTTACTTGGATTTTCAAATTCTTACACCTGTAACTATTAACAAACACACAGCTGCAATCATATTGGTTGGCTACAAGGTTTACTTTTGTGCTAAATAGCAAGATTCACTAAGCAACGATTTTTTCATTTTCTCTTGGGATGAATGCTGGTGTAGTTCCTCTTAATTACCCTCACTCTTAGCTTACAGACTGTCTAAATACTGCATCGTCATGAGTGCTGATTTTCATAACAGGTGATAAGTAAATTTTAGATGTCTTTTAATTTTCAGGTACCAAACATTTTACTCTAATATGCTAACTCATCTAATTTTTCAGGTGGCTGCTTTTAATTACCATAACTCTGTTGTTGTGCATGATAATAATGGATTAATTATTTCACCTATTTGTATTTTAAACTCTCTCTTAACTGTTAATCTAATTTAAAGTTTAATATAAGGCAATAGTAATGAAACTTATCCTATAGTAAAAACACTTACGACAGTCGGTGGTTGTATGGTCTAAGGCCCCACTCTTGTATTAGACTAGACTGATGACAAGATCAAGGTTTGAATCTTGTCATCATCGGGTGTACCAAGAGTGGTTTTTCCAAAATGATTTGCCACTCCCTCCACACAAATGTGGGTACACATCCTCTAAATATAACCTTCCTAATCCCTAAAACTCTTAGCCTAATTAGTACTTAGGGAATAGCCTGAACAGGTAGTAAGACATAGTGCTAAAACACATAGGTATTGAAATATATTATACATTTTAATTCAGTTATTTCTGTACATTTAAATATTTTAAATAATTCCAGTTGGAATGGTGAGATGGATATCATGGGCTATATTTTGCATAAATTAATACCGGGTTTGGGAGCAGTGATACCACTAATAAAGAATGGAATGTGGCTAAGCACCAAGTTTGTTTTATGATGTGCGCTTCTGTGTAGCCTTTTACAAAATAAGCAAAGTTTCTACAAGTGCTTTATGTGAATGCTAGCTTTTACTAACTCATTTACAATTTAACTTTGTTACTAACAAGTTGATACAAATTTAATAATGTAGCTTTCATTTTAGTAATGTAAGTATAATTGTTTTATTAGTAGCCTGGCTTCCCGTGATTTTTAAAGATATTTTGGCAGACATCTATTATAAGTATAAGTTAGACAAAATAATGATATAATATATCCTCATTTTAGAAATTCCAATCATTTTTCTGTTTTTACAGTGTTCCTATATGCCTGAGATAAATACTAACTAGAAATATCTCTTTTGAAGTTCTTTGGGTTATTTTAATTCATAAATTAACTATATAGATTGATACAACATAAAATATAATGGTTTATTGAAACACATCTCAGAATTACCAGTAGGGTTGTGAAACAAGTTTTAAAGAATGTATAGGCCTTCAACATTAGTATTTTTATATTGCAAATATAATTTCCTGTAAGATTATTCTTGAATATTATATTTGCATTTGATGAATGACAAGTCATGTAGCATGTGTCTGGGATAAGCTGATTTAAGTATTGTAGGTAGGTGCTTGGGATGGTATTACAACTCGTATAATAGTTTGCCTTTAGCCGTGCAAAGGTATTTTGGCTGGGCCCTTCTTAGGATTCTTAGAATTTAATCAGATTTAGGCATTTTATACTCAACCCTTCTTAATCCATGTCGGAGCTCACCAACCTTTTTGTACCATAGAGAAAATTCAAGATTAACAGTAGTGCGACATTTAATTTTTCAATGCAAATTTATGGGGGATAAGTCGTGCAGAAGGTTGGATGGAGGCTCAAGCCCCTTTCCCTCAACGTCAATAATAAAATACTGTCTTATTTACGGTTTTAACCAGATCAAAATAAAGTTACTAGAAAAGATATAATTATTAACCACCATTTTGATTTTTAAGTACATTTTAAAATATTTAGCCATTCTGTGTATTGATCAGGCAACAAATCTGGGTGGACCAAGACAAACTATTGACAAAGGAAATAGGAAGTACAGGTTTGGAGATAAAGGTGGAAGGGGGCAAGTCTTTGAGATTAGGAAAAGCAAAACTTTCAACTTTAAACTATTAGAATGGTCATTCCGAGAGCATGTGGCAAATGAGTCAAAGAAAAATGAATGAGAAGGAGAGAAGGGGTATGCTCTAAATCCACATATTTTTGAGAAAATCATACCTGGAGATAATTATACACTGATTTTTGCCGGAAAAATGACAGTTGATTAAGAATGTTAGTCGAAAATTTATCAATTGTGATCAAAAATAGGCGGGCGTTGGGCTGGGAACGCCTAATTTATACTAACTAATTCTTGAAAAAAGGTAATATTTTACTTTATTCATAATTGTGTTTGTGCATTTAATGGCCTAGCTGGTGATTAAATTAGTTCTAAAACAGAAAACAAGATCTTATAGAAATTGTTAATTTACCACTTGCGAAATTTAATAGTATCACTTTTGCAGAAATACCTTTTCAGAGTGTAGTCCAGAACTTTAATATTAGCAGGTAACACTATTAACTGAACTAAGATCATCGAACAGAGTGTTTAGTTAAAAATACCTGTTATATGAAGGAAGCCAGGTTACAGCAGGGTGCTTATTTTGTTCTTATTACTAAGTAGTGTGAACCTATATATTTCAGTGCGCGCAAGCGCCCCATCCCCTATCATCGGCCTACATCCCCTACCCCCTCCTCTGGGAGCAGTCGACGCAGTTGGAGCAGTTACAGTTTATCCCCGCGCAGTAGTTGGTCAGATACCAGCCATTCTCCCTTCCACTCGCCCAGTGGCAGCCCGTCGCCACAGTACAGCCGATGAAATCACACTTTCATCTCTCAACAATGCAATAATGTTATTGTCATAGTTTATTATATCAAACCTAGGTGAAAATTAGACCAGAATGTGCTTCAGGTATCTATATAAATGATAACTTGATGTAAAGAGTATTGTAAAACTTTTTTTTTTACAATGAAACATAAAATTCTGTTTCATTATAAAAATTAAATGTTGACTAATTTTGCTTATAAAAACATGTTAAGATAAATCGAATTTAACTTATTAGTTAGGCCACCAAATGGCTTAGCCAGTTTAATCCATAATTATCTCAGCTACATACATTTTGAATTATTCTTATGGCATGCATGCTTTCTCTAATATTTGTGATTATAAGTTTAGAAACCAATTTTAAAGGGGTATATATATTCTTTGTGTCCACAATATTTTTTAAGATTGTCATTTAATGACTACACAAAGTTCATAAAAGACACATGGTGGTCCATAGAAAGCTTTTGTTTAAGTATTTGCAAGTAAAGAATAAATATCATCACGTAACATTTAATGTCATCACGAAGGAAGATAAAAATTAATACCTAAATCTCTATCGCATATCTTATTGATGAATATTTTTAAAAAAATACATGTTCATAAAAATGTTCAATATTGCTACCAAAATATTATTCCTTTTAAATAATTGTTTTCTAGATATAAATGTTCAGAGGAATAATTTAACAGATAATTTCTAATATTTTTGTTTTCTAAATTTTAGTTTTAATAAGTGATTTTTAAACAATATTTAAATAGCTGCTTTATTAATTGTACTCTGTCATTGTATGCTAGTTTGTATTCTTAATCATATTTTTAAGGAAAATTAAGAGTTTTATACATGTTACTGGTGGAACTCTTAAACACCAAATGTGAAAGTAGTATGCAATGATAGATTGAATACATTTGAAGGAAAAATAGAAAATATTTAATATTAATGATCTCCAAGATTTTGCAAGCTAATAATTACAAACATGCAATTGACTCAGTAGTGCTAACATAGTTGAAATCTTTTTAATCAATGTCATGAACATTTAAAACATTAATAAGTACTTTTTATTTACTTTACAAAATTATTTAATGTAAATATAAATTTTATTTGTTAATTAATTAATGATGTGGACAGTTATGTATTTATAAAACTTCATAACCAGTGACCTAAAAGCTTTGATAAGTGTTATATCAATTGTTATATCATTATTGCTATGCATATTTTAGGGTGTAACGTTTTCTCTTCAATATAAACATTGTATTATTTTTACAGTAATTTGTATGTAATAATTCGAGGGTAAAAAATTCATAAATGATCACTCAAACTTTCTCTTAGAATAAAGTTTGTTGCTTTGCTGAGCAAGTAAAAATGTTTGCTCTAGAAATGTAAGGACAGTTTTTAAGAATGTTGCTGTGTTTAAAGTTAATATTAAGATAAAAATATCTCCCAAATAAATAATAAAAAGGGTATGATTTCAATAACTTTAATAAGGGGGAGCGAGAAGATCGGAAATTTATAAATACTTTTCTGATGGATAGATTAAAAAATTATCCTTTATAAATATTGTTCTTTTGTTTAATTGTTACCTTTTATTTGTAATTTATTTATTCATTTATATTTCTAATGTATTTTAGTTAGTAATTTTAGGTACATTAATGGTAAATACTCACTAAAAGAGTTTTTTTATAGCTATTTTAGATATTTGATTAACGTTCCAGACCAAAGAATTTACCTTTGAATTGCATGTTTGAAATAACAATTTGATAGTCAAGATGTTATGTTGTGAGAAGGTTGTAATTCACTGTGATGTAGAAATATGTAATGACTGGTCTCGAGTAGATTTAAGGAATGGGAAGGGAACACACATGGACACATTTTATTAGTTAATCTCTTTACATGAAATGTGAATAAATTCTGAAAATATAATATGATGCAATTATGGTGATTGATTATTAGTACTAAAGTTTTGAAATATGTTCTCATAAACAAACTGTTCCTTCCTTCTGTTTAGGAAAAATTAATCCACATTGACAATCTAATAATAGATAAACAAGGAGTGTAGCAAGAGGGACAATTCTTAATCAGGGTGATGAAACCGTACTTTAAAATTCGATTTTTGATTATCATGAATTAAAATGATTTAGAATCTCTTTACCTAACAATGGTATCACAAGACATCCACATCACAATCTTGAATGCTGTTTTATCTTAAATACACAATCAATTAAAGCGAGACATGTACAATAAATCAAGCATGTATATTTGCTGGAGGTTGGTCGATACTAAAAGCTGTTTAAACTTTTGAAAGAAAAAAAAAGTGTGTATTAAAAAAAAAGCCACAAGCAGAAAATTGATGTCAAAGAGGCATGGCTTGATGTCAAACCATATATGCGTCAATCTAATTTTTTGAAAACCTTACATATTCATTAAAGCAAGTCACAGGAATATTCCTGTGTTTCTGTTAGGCACTACAGCCATCGGGAACAGTTTACTCTGGTGTGTATTATTTTGCTTTATGTCAACACATAACAATAATTATCGCCAGGACATTTGTTTAAGGAACAAATTTATTTCCCAAGAATGTTTGTAAAAAATGTGTGCCAGTATTAACCACTAATGTAAAATAATATATTTACGTTAATTATATTTTTAATTTACAAATATCAATGAAGAAATGTCTAGTTTAAATGAAGTCTAGTCCATTTTTTCAATATATTGCAGAACAAGTTGCATTCGACAGAGTTGAGTGTGTACTTGTGTGCTTGAATTTGATGCATGATAAGATGCACTTCAGGGTTTTTCACGGTGTGGTTTTTCGTCCTCTCTTAGGTGAACACGGGTGTGGTTCTTTAAAAATTCATCCTACTCATCCTATTCTGGCTTACTATTTAGTTTGTCACTAATAGCCAGCACATTGATACTAAAGCGTGCTAATAAGAATACTGTGTGTGCATGGGTGTACAATAGCCAGACTTTTTCCCACTCCTAATAGACAAAGAAGCTATTTGAGAAGTTAAGCTTAATTTAGTAGTGCACTCTTAAGTTAATCATACACTTTTTTTCTAGAGTTTATTGCTCTGAAGCTGTTAAATGGCATCACACTGTTATTATGTTTATGGTAAATGTACTTGACACATTGGTAAAACTAATTTAAAATTATATACATGTCATTTAATTATTTTTGGTCAACCAAGCAAACATAACTATCTTTGAAAAGTCAGACTAGTACCAAGTGTGAGTGATATTAACTAAATGAATTAATAACTGTAAACAGTGGTGTAACTAGGGTGAGGCAGGTGGAGCACATGTCATGGGCGCCAAATTTATTAGTAATAGAAGTTTCATTTTTTTTAACAATAAAAATTTATTTTATTTTTAATTATTTTGTAATCGTTATTAAAACAAGTAATAAGTTTGAGTACCAACATAAGAATTCAGCTAAATTTTAAAAATCAAGGGGTCCCATTATTTATTTTCCCAGCGAGCTATATTATAAAGAGATGCTTTCCATATACTTTCAAGCATCCTATGTTGACCAACATCGAATTTGTGCCAGCAATTTATGAACTAAATATTATCTAGTATTATTTAAAGTAAAAGTATAGACTGAAACTATAAACATAGAATATTATTTTAAAATGTATTTGGGTAGCTAAAAAGTTCTTTCATATTTTAGATGTCAACTCTTATGCCATAAACATAAATTATTTTTCATGTTTTGTGTATTATTTTGAGAGTTGTGAAGCAAATAATGAAACTAATACTCTGATAAATGGTGTAATATTTGTAAATTTACCCACCGGTATTAACAATGAAAGCCAAAGCATTCTATTCTAGTAGATTTACCTGTAGTTAAGATATTTTATTTATTTATAGTTACTAATTTGTATCATTTTATTTATTTAATAATTTATATTGTGATAGTACCACTTGTGATAAAAAAAAAAGTGTGCATTATATACTATATGAAGATGAGTGGAAGTTGAAGTGTGTACAAATCAAAATAAAATGTTATTTCTGTATTCTTCTAGTCCAATGGCTCTCATGGCCCCTTAGGGGGCCATGCCGTATTTCTGAGAGGCCATAGGTAAAATTCATAAAAGTGGGGAGCCATGGAAACTGTTAATTGGGCCACGAAAAGATCACTTCTAGAATAAAAATATATTACCAATATAAAAAAGAAATAAAAAATATGAAATGGTCACTACATATTTTAACACAATAACTCAATATCTTTGGATTTTTTGTACCTTACTTAGAAGGGACATATCACAGAACCTTTTGTACTTAACTCTAATCTTATATCTGGGAGTTCCCAGAACTAGTAAATAAGTATTGTATTTGTGACTCAGTCCCCGCCTTCTCAGAGCAGGCAAAACCCTAGCGAAAGGGTAAACTGGAAAAATGATTTATTATATTTCTAAGTATCTCCCACTTCTCTCATAAGTGTTACTGTCATATTTTAAGTTAAAATTTCAGCTATTCAGTTCAGTATTAAAAAAGTTTGGGGGGAGATATTTTTCTCTGCAAGTTTTAATATTGTAGCAGTTCCCAACTTTTGGGGTAAGTTACACATTCTACAAAAAATAATATATGAATTTAACACAGTGGTTTTGTTTTATTTTAAGTAGAATGACTTACAATGTAATTTTTATGAATATTGGTTTAAAAAAATGAGCAGTTGATAAGGTACAATACATTTTTTATTAAAACTATTACATTATAACTAAAGATATGAGGAGGGGGGCCAAAGAGGTGAATGAAACTCAGAATTGGGCCAAAAGCAAAAAAAAGTTGAGAACCACTGTTCTAGTCCATATAATTCTAAAATGGGGTATTTAATGAAAATACATTTTATATATCCCTATTTATAGTGGGTTGTCATTTATCGTTGGTTCATGAGACTTACAAAAATTATTATAAAGCTAATCTAATATATTTATATGTCATATCATGTATTCATCAACTATTACATTCGGAAAATCGTATCAATGCCGACAAAATAATTAAAATAATATAGATACATCTTATAAATATTGAGAGCAGAAAATATTTCGTATAGTGTTTAAAATCTCCCTTCCTACCATTATTTTTAACAAATGTAAAAGTAAGCCTATATAAAACTAGGATAGCACAATTTTTCAGTAGTATTTATTTTAAAACCGCAATCTATGGTTAATATTTATGAAAACTACAACTTGTTTCAAATGATAACTTTAGTTGTGATTTCGAATAGATGTCATGATGTAACTTATTTAGCTTGGATTTACAAAATGAGTACCAAATGTATAAGTGTTTTTTAAATGAATCAATACCAACCTGACAACTATAGTACATTGTAAACTTCAAATGGGTCTAATAAGCTCTTATAAAACATGACATACATTTTTTTTAACTTAGTAGCTCATACTGTTTAGATACACATCAAAAGACTTTTTATTTTTTTTCCGGGCATGATAAAAACTTAAGTCTAAAAAATAAATAAATCAGAATTAATATCACATATGTGATCCAATTGTTAATTTCCCGACTACCCTATCAAACTTATATAACATTATTTCAACATGCAACCACTAAAGAATTAACTTGATTTGCGCAGACACTTAAAGAAAAAGAAAAAATATATTTTTTAGATCAAACTTGTACAATGCATCATCATCATCATCATTATTATAAAAAAAATGGGATGAAAGGAAAGTAGGAAATAACATTTTATTTTTGTGTGCTATCTGATAAAATTCTTCAAATCACTAACGAAAACAGAAATATAGTATGTTATGTCTAGATCTTATATTATATATTTTCACTTATGTTTTATTTTTAGTAAAATGGTTGTCTAGTCCCTTTTTTTTGTCACTAACTTGATCTCATTGTGATGATTTTTTACCTGCAAACATTAAATATATCTAGTCATGTATACATCCTCTACTCAAGTATATTTATTTGTAGATTAAGTATATTTGTTATTTAGATGTGTTTTCTGTAATAATCAATGGGTGTATTTTATTATTAAAATGGTAAAGCAATCAAATTATTTATATTATTACAACCACCTTATGTATAAAACATGTTAGTAAAGCTTTGTTCATGAATGAAAATGATTTACTAACTCAAAAAAATCACTGATACCAATAATATAATCACTTTTTGAGTGTGGATCATTTTTATATAGTGTGTTAAATGAAGTGATTGTTGTTCTGTTGTGTTATTTTTCTAGTATTTTCTTAATTTATTGTAAGCCCTACACTGGATATCCTCTCTGAGGGAACTGCATGGCTACTATTGGTAAACAGCATTGTCATTATCTTGTTTTAGTGTGGTAAATTTTCCCTCAAACATAGGACAAATTTTAAATTTAATAATGCTGGTTCAGCGAGGTTGCCAGAAGCTTTACCTTAACCCAGAACACCTCCTTCACACATAACTGAAAGTGAGGATATTTGGCAACAATAATCAACCTAAAGAGAGTGAAGATAAGGCTTTTATCCAAAAGACCTTCAGCTCCCTCAGAGGTGATATTGGGTGTAGTCTATTGGGGATGTGATCCAAGTGATTATTTGAGAATCTTCAAAAAATTATAATATTTGTCGAGCTATTGCAGTGCAGACTTTCTTGTAGATGGACAATATTATATTAAGTGAAATGATGGTGTCAAGTAGAAAGACAGTGGACACTCACATTATTATATTAATATTTAGGCTACTTTGGGGATGAATAAAGGAAAAATGGTGCCAAACAGCTGTATTAAACTGAACATTGAAAGGCGGATAGAAGGACCAGGCCTACTCACTTACCAGAAAACTGTAGGCCTCATAGTTCACAGTTAAAAACACAACAAAACACATAATTATGTAATTTTCAGGGTACATCAGTCCCCTTCTTCAACAGAAGAGAGTAAAACACAGACTGGATTATGGCAGCATGGCTAGAGGTTGATCATGGTCACTTAGATATCGTTATTGTCTGTTTATTGATTCAAAAAAAGGGTTAGGCCTGGATTCTGCAGTTGCCTGTTCAAACTTTTCTTTATTCTTGGTAGATGGATAGAATGTTGTATTTATATTATATTTAATTATTAGATTATTAAATTAAACTATATATTATTAATGTTTATATAAAAATGGCTGACTGGTGTGAGTAGGCCTGCTTGGAAGAAATCGAGAGCAGGTTAGCTAAGGTTAAGACCAGGGGAGTACCTGGATTTGATTATATATTGGTGACTAAGTTCTCACCTACAAAGTTGGGAAGCGTTGCAACTATTGGGGAGGGCTCGTATAACTAATACAATAGCATGAGTCAAAATCTGAATTATGTGTTCGGGCATGAAGTGCCACTGGTTTGTCAGGGGCATTGTGGTTGGTGTCAAAACAGTGACAAACAACAACAAACTACATCAGGACAAAAGTTCCTAACCTTGAAACAGAGATACAGTACCTGCAAAATTCACCAACCTTCCACCTCATTCAACAGCAGGCTCACAAAAATACACTATACCATGAAAGGCCACTTTATTGCTCCACAGAAAATCTTATATACCAGCTACGATGCAACTAATGCATTGCTGAATACAGTGGTCTCACCACAGAAACACTCGGACAAGGAATGAATGGTTACCATTTGGACACCAACCACAACGACCCTGACAAACCAGTAGCACTTCATGCCCAAACACATTGTTCAGATTTTGACGCATGATATAGTATTAATAGTTATACGAGCCCTCTCCAATAGTTGCAAAACTTTCCAGATTCGTAGGTGGGAACTTGCTCACCAATATACTACCAAATCCAGACCCCCACCCCCACCCCTCGCCCCACTCTCAACATTAGATAACCTTCTATCCTTTTTCTCCCTCCAAGCAGATCTAATCGCACCTTACCAATTCACCAGTAATAAAGACACAAGTTTGAACAGGCAACTGCAGAATCCAAGCTTAACCCTTTTTTTTAAATCAAGAAACGGGTAACAACATAGTATAATTGACCATGATCAACCTCTAGTTATGCTGCCATAGTCCAATCTGTGTTTTAGTCTCTTCTGCTAAAGAAGAGGACTGATGTACCCTGAAAAATAATTACGTGTTTTATTGTGTTTTATTTGTGGACTTTGAGGCCTACAGTTTTCTGGTAAGTGTGTAGTCCTTACCCTTCTATCTCACTTTCAATGTTTAGTTTAGGAATGAATAGTAATGTTATGCTTAATGTTGAGAGCCGCGATTTAAAAAATATTCAATATATGTAAATACAATATTAGTACACTTTAGTGCCATTCTGCTAATTATTATTAACTTATTCTGACTTAATTTTGTAACAGACACAAACCAGACCATGGTCCATCAATCTAACACTTCATTATAATCAATACCCCCCAACCAGTTCAAAGTGTGGCAACATTACCAACTTAAAAGTGTCATTGTCAATGTAAATAAGATTGATTTCCACACGTCCATCATAGACTCTGCCTTAAAACATGAGTGAAGAATGACCCTGGGCATGGGACGACTCCTGGATAGCGCAGTGGTTAGAGCATTGGCATACTAAACCAAAGGTCCTGGGTTCAATTCCCATGCCTAAGTGTCCTTTTTCAATGTAAGAAATATTAATGTGTATAATTAACATTATGAAGTTTATATACATTATACAATCAAAATTTCCCTTAAGAATGATTTCTTGGAGCAAATAACTATAGTTGGGTCAGATACACTTTTTCTCAAATTAAAATATTAGAAAACAGGATAAACATACGAGCACTAACTTTTCAATTTTGGAAAGATACTTATTTTAATCACATTAATTCTTTAGTTGCGCTAATAAATAGAAACCTTAACTAAATTATATTTAAAAAATTAAGAAAAATGTCTACCGATTTCTGTACAACTGCAAATTCACAATCATATAAGTGGTAAGTTAACAACATGGGGTCTAGTTGCAAGGCCATAGCCAGCCAATAATTTCAGGGGGGGTTTGGTGGGCCCATTCCCCAAATGCCGGAGGCTAGAAAAAATTATAAATGATAAACAGTTCTAGAAGCTATCTGAAGTGTTTTTTATGGCAACATAACACCATAACTGCTGAAGGCAAAGAAAAGCTCTAAATACTAAACACCTCTATAAGTTCTCCTCATACCTAATTCCCTAACTGTTGAAGGCTCTCTGAAGTGCTTTTTATGAAAACATAGCCCCCTAACTGCTGAAGGCAAGGAAAAATTATGGATATTAAACACCTTTAAAAGTGCTCTCTGAAGTACTTTTTATGATAACATAACCCCCTAACTGCTAAAGGCAAGGAAAAATTATGGATATTAAACACCTCTAGAAGCTCTCTAAAGTGCTTTTTATGAAAACAGAACACCATAACTGCTGAAGGCAAGGAAAAATTATGAACCCCCTAACTGCAGAACACAATGAAAAATTGTAAATATTAAACAACTCTAGAAGCTCTCTGAAGTGTTTTTTGTGATAACACAGCCCCCTAATTTGTATTTGTATCCTAATTTTGGTAGTGTTTGAACCATAAGTAAAGCCATATATATTTTATTCATAATAACGTTTTTTGGGGGATGGGGGTGGTGGTTTGACTACGGCCTTGTCTAGTTGTTAGTTTCGTCTAATAATTATGTTGGACAAAGCCATTAAAAACCTAATAACTATTTTAAGCTCAAATTAAAAATTTAAAGACTTTTTTAATCTCAAATCGGAAATATTTTTGAATTGTTGGGGTCATAAATAACCCTAAGGATTCAAAGGATTTGATATTTCAAAGGACCCATCCTTTACAAATAAATGTAATTGATAGGCTGAGGTTCAATCCCCGACTAGGTGTGCAAGAGAGTTTTTTCACTTCACAATTTGTAGTTTCTTATTCTGAGTTTTTTCACTTCACAATTTGTAGTTTCTTATTCTATCTCTAGGTGAATGCTGGTTCATTTATTTGAACCTACACCTTGTCTGATTTCCCTATATTTTAAATCAGTAATAGCATATCGGTACTAAAGTGTAAAAAGTATTATATTCAAACAAAACTGTGTGGGTAGTCCACTGTGTGTGATACTTGAATTAGTTAGTTTTTACAGGATAATCTTATCTGATGTGAGAATCTTAAATATATATTATATAAGGTAGTATTGTATTGTGTTTGTATGTATTATATTACACACAAAGTCACTTTAAACATTTTTTATTCACATTTTGAGTTTTTTTATTTGTATTCACTTATGACTGTTTAGATGGAGAAAAAAATCCCTTTTATTTAACTTGCACTGTACATATTTTTTAAGATTTAATATATTGATGTTAATATTAACAATAATAATAAGTTTATAAATACCATAAACCAGTGATGTAGTCAGGATTTCTTATTGGAGGAGGGAGGGGGGGTTCTAAAAGAAAGTTCCTCCTTCCCCCATCTTTTAGCCTGCTCATACCCCAATGCATAACCACCCCTATTTTAGTATACTAATATCCTCCTCAACCCCCCCGCACACCCGCCTTGCAACCAGTGCAAGTACACTTTGAAACTGTGTTAGATCACAGCTCACTTAAACTCAAACGAGTATACCAGGGTATTAATAAACTATAGGTTATAGAATATTTCAAGCCAAGATAACATTTAAAAAATGCAAAAAATATTATTCATTCAAACTAAAACACACAAAAAACATAAGTAAAAGTTTGAAATGAAATAAGAACAGGCTAAAGTAACTGTTCAAGTTTAAGCTAGCAGCATACGGAGGGGGCTATCACCTGTGATCCGAGTCCTCGGGGGTGGGAGCGGGGGGGATCCAGACCCCTGGCTACGTCATTACATAAACTAAGAGTAATGTGGTCCTTTAGAGATAATTTTGATCAGCCTTCTAATTGTAGAGGCAATTATAAGAATATTGTAGCACCACCTTAATAAATAATAAACAATCACACCGGCCTTTGGGCCAAGTAAAAATGTAAGTAAATTTATAGAATACTTTGAAGTTTTTTATTGCATCTATCTCTTGGCAGGCAGGTCAAAGTTATTCATGAATATTTAAAGTGGCTACTTTTTATGGTAGTCTTCCTTATTTGGGATGATGTCATATGTGCAGACATCACATATTACAATCATATTTTTTTTAAATTCTTGATTTTCCCATTTATGAATGAACATAAATGCATGTCCAAATAAAATAAGAATGTACATATATATTTTTGGGCCAGATTAAACTTATATTTTTCAAAATTTCACTAAGAATTAGATTACTATTTGAATGATCTCAAATTAATGTTTATTTCATACTATTAGTTTTACATTAAGACAGTGAAGAAATATTATATTATTTGTTTTAGAGAGGTCTAGCAGTACAAACAATTTATATGTGAGCAGTTTGGGTTGTTTGGATTGGATTGGTCGATTAAAGGTAGGAAAATATCCTGTTTACTTCCTTACCTAAACTAACTAGTTGAAAACTAATATAGAAAGTAACAAACAAAATCTTTCAGATGCACAAACTACTTCTTTAAGTGAAGGAGATTGTGTCTCTAGAAACGTCTGTAATTCTTTTTTTCTCTAAGGTATTTGTTTCTAGCAGGCACTAGTGTGCAAACTCCAGTTTTTTCATTCAAGTTAAGTGCAAGCAAGATGCTTGGATAGCTCAACAGTTCCAAGTAAATACATTATTTTAAAATGAAAATAAGACTTGAATATATAAAATAAAATGAAAATAAGACTTGAATATATAAAATAAAATAAAAATTATCTTTGAAATTACAGTAGCATTTTTGCAATAAAAAATGAACACACACATTTTTAAATTTAAAATAAATTATTGTTTAGTTGTTAAAAGTAATTTGTTTTAATCTGTAGAAAACAAGATTCATTTTTAAATACACTTGTGCAGTAACTCAAAAACTAAGTATGATTCAATTTTATATTGCTTAAAGTATAAAGTATTTAGGAAAATAGATTTGGATGTAAGTTTAACTGTAAACTACCCCTTAAATTCCCTATCCCTTTGTAGTGAACTTTTTTTTTTAATTTATACTGGCCTTGAAACAATCAAAGATATGTAAAAGCTGCACTAAGCACACATTTTGCACCAAGATTTTGGGATTAATTTGTTCACGTCACAACCACCCTTGTTTACATATTTATGTTCAACCAGCTTTGCGGCAAGAATGCCTTTCTATACCTTTTTAATCTATGACTCCTAACTTTCTCTGATAAACAGTTTTCTGAGTTTCTAACCTCAGCATAATTTTATTGCTGATCTAATTATAACCTCTTTTTTGGGTTCTCCCTCCAACCTTTCCCAAAACTGCACATTTTACAACAACAAAAAATGATCATAGCTGTAACAAATTCAAGTATTTTATCTCTTATTTATAAAAACTAATCTGTTTCTCAAAGTGTATACATTTCTATAAATATCAACAATTTAACTACAATGAGAATTTCTGAACCTTAAAAGATGTTTGGATTCAGGGCCGTCATTAGCGTACAGGGGTTCCTGGGAAAACTTTGTTTATAGAACCCCAGTTATATCTGCCCCCGCACCTCCAAAAACTTTATTTTTTAGTTTAATGTTATTACAGTAGTTGCATCTATATACTAATTTTCAGCCATGTAAGGTATTAGGGAAATGACCTAAAAGGTAAATATATTTAATAATAAAATTAATGCTAGAAGCCTTGGTTTTATAGATATAAGAGTTAATTTCTCCCCAACACTTTGTTCGATTTTCTTCCCCAACAAAACTAGATCTGTATAATGGTTCAAAGAACACCTGTGCCAAGTTTGAATTAAATCGGTTAATGCATTCAAAAGTTATCGTGAGACCTATCCACCACAGACAGACAACTGCCAATCGGTGTGGTTAAAACGAAGAACTCGCTTCACTCATTTAATAAATCAAACCACATGAGTATGTTTTTATTTTATTTTTACACTCTGTCAATATTTGCTAGAACGCCTAATATACGAGTGCACTAGCAAAAATTTCCCACCCCAACTTGTTTTTTCCCTCTGTTACCTAAGTAAAATGCAGGGCCCTGTGCAGCCGCACTATTTGCCCACCCTTAAGAGCGGCTCTGTTTAGATCAGACTAATGCTGAACCAAACATTCTTACACTATCTGAAATTAAGACAATGCATCTTGTATTGTAACTAGTAACTCAAATCCAAGTTTATACATGATATAAATGTTTTGTCTCTTGGTCTGAGAAATTTATCGTGTTTAAGAAAGTGCAAATATTACACATTTAAAGGACAATGGGTTTTTATCATGTTTTTACTACAGTCAAATAGAATGAATGCACATATTATGTAAGATTTACCTCCATTGGTAGAAAATTTGCTTAGTCATATTCAACCCATTTGAAGAAAAAAAAAATCACTCCTCATAGTCCTAAATAGTGTTCAACACCTCAGCTTAGTCGGTAGCTTGTCTGTATACTGAGCTAAGAGTCCCGGGTTCTATTCCCAGCATGGCCGAAAAATTTATCATTTGTAAAATATGGGTTTACCCTTTCAGAGTGAAGAATTTAGGACTGGGGACCGGATGTTGTGTCTGTTCTAGAGTTAAGTTAAATTATAAGGCATATGTAGCTATGACAGGCCTAGCAAGCTGGTAGTGGAAAATATATAGCTTGAATAAAATCCAGGTCACAGGCTGGAAACAGTGAATGTAAAAAAAATGTAAAATAGTAAAAATACTCTTTCTTACGAGACTAAATATGGAATTAAAAGAAAACAATTAAGTGAAATTACAAGTAAATAAAACTTTGTTTAAGGTAGATTAGCTACGTATGTGCTGGTGTAAATTGAATGTACACTTTTATTCTATAAATAGCATGCATATTTGTTTCTTCACACATTTATTTTCTCCCAAAATTCATCTTTACATTTATAACTTATAAGGTATTAAATAAATGACTTGATCTTGTAAATATAATCTGGTAAGAAAACGACCAGCTAAATGAATAAAAAACAAGACCAAAAATAAAGAATCTATTTAATAACTGTTGTTACCTTGAGTAAAAATATTATTTTACTAAAGTAAATTGAGATATGGGATGTATGATTCTATTCAATATGTCTTAGTTTTGAATTCAAATTGATTTGTAAATCACTCAACATTAACTAAGGTAATACTCATTTCCCTTTAATTTGTGTTTATAATACTCGACCACTGATAATATGAATAAATATTTGATATGTATTGATTTCTTTAAGAAATACAGTATATTAAGGTTTTCACTAAATAAATCATATTTTGTACTTAAGTTTTCATTAATTCATTCAGTAAACAAACATTGTTGTTACTAAACCTTGAACTGAAAAGAAACTATTGTTTATTACTTTTTATAATATTGAGTTTTTTTATGCATTTCCATTTTTAAATTTTCTGATTTGAATGTTGTAGACAAATTCTGTGAATATGATCTTAAATTGACTATTTTATGTGATATAATTTATTCCTGTAGATTGTACTTTTTGAATAAAAATGTTTATTTAATTAAATTTTTCTTTTAATAACTTGTTGGATTTTTTTATTTCAACATATCAATTTGGTCCTCTCAATTTGATTCTTTTCTCTTTTAAATTCTAGTAGTACCAAATATGGTTACCAAGCTTCTAAAATGCGAGCATGTATAATTTATATTTTTTTAATGACATGTGAATTTGTCAATGTACTATTATTCATATTCTTTCAATAGCCTTTCTATATCTGCAACTAAGTAAGTAGCTTAACTCATTTCAACCTTATTTTTTGCCATCCTCAACCCAAACTAAATTTTGTTCAAAAATTGAAGATTGTTTTTCCCTAAAATGATCAAGATTGTTTCCACAATTGTGTGGCATCTTGCGTTTCTAAGGTCCTGCCATATTTTATATTTCAGTATAAACATGCTATTGTCAATAATTTTTAACTTAGTTTAAATTAAATAAAGCCTGAGAAACACATTTTGTAAAAAAATTAATATTTAATCTCATTTGTTATGTTAATGTGCATTGTCAGTTTTTAAATCAATTTCAATTTATAAACAAGTTAATGAAGAAAATAAAGCTCATCTGCTGAAGTGCACCCTCAGAGTGTAGATTTTGCTTTACTATATTTACTAGGACTTTATATAGAAAACTGTCAAAGTTTAAAATAAATAGTAATAAAAACATACTGACACTAATTATATATTATATTCGTTTAACAGTAAGGTCCGACAATTTAGCTCTGTCAGTAGCGTGTCTGTGTACTGAGCTAAGGGTCCTGGGTTCGATTCTCGGCATGACCAAAAATTTATCAGTGATGAAAATATGGATTTACCC
>CABFWB010000032.1:391704-455659 GCA_902151455.1 Timema bartmani
TTTTTTTTTTTTTTTTTCAATTTCTTTATACATTTGTCCTGACATCTTATTTTACTATAAATCAGGACTTTTTCTGCTTTTTTCATATTACAATATGCCTCCTATATAGTTAATCTAAAAATTGTACACATAAACTTTCTGGAATATAAACATATACTAATACTAAAACTACTTGTCCTGTTATTGATCATTACCAATTTACCTCGACCTTTGCCTGTTAGCAGCTCTGCCTACTTTATATCAATATCATTATTTATTTTATGATAACTTATAACTATACTTGTCCCTCTTTCCCTATGTTTCCCTATATTGGACTTAAATCTAACTTAACCTAACTTATACCTAGTGCCGTCGTCTACACAATCAGTTTATATATTTTCCTTCACATTGATAAATTGACGGCAGGGGACTGGATAGTGTGTGTGTCCTAGTGTTAAGTTAGATTATAAGGTATATAAAGCTATGACAGGTCTAGCCAGCCAGTAGTGAAAAAATATGAATCAAATAAAAAACTGACCCAGGCCATAAGCTGGAAATAATAATGTATGTACAAAATTTAACAATGAGACCCAATGGCTAAATGATTTTATAATAATGGAAATTGATAAAAATAAAGAAAAAAAAAAATAATCTAATGAGTGCAAATTTAATGAAAAAAGCTAACTTTGGAAAAGAGGAGAATGTGGGAACAGTCCAAAGGTGACATTGTTGGCTTCCCTCCATTTAACCCCTCCCCCCCCCTTTTTTTCTTGATTAAGGCAACAATGTGAAAATATTACTCTACTTGTGTTTAAATGTGTGTGTGACTATTACTTTGGAAGACAGAAGAAAGGAAGATTTCACCTTTGAGCATTGGATTATTTATACATTTTCCTCTTTCCTTAGTTGGGCCTCCTCCATTAAATTTACAATTATAAATTTATTTTTTCTTTATTTCTATGAATTTCCATTATTATAAAATATATTATATCTATAGTGTGAGAGTTGAGAGAACTAACCTGGAAAAATATACAGTAGAGTCTCGGAAACTCGACACGTGCATGTGCACGTAGTTGTTGGCGTCAGTTAACACAATCCAAGGTCATTCAACTGTATAACCTCCTAGTTTGTTTGTGTAACTCGAGTTATTCGACATTCATGCTGTGTTGTTTTTACAAGGGCTGTGTTTGTTAGTTTTCCAATTTAGTAACGCATTATTCGAATCAATACAATATTATATGTGCTGTACTGTACAATATTACAGTACAATACAACTGTACCTATATATTCGATACTTTACTGTGATTCATCTTTGTTTAGTAAACATGAATAGTAAACATGCATCTTGTGCAAGTTCATTCGTAAAACTCGACATTTCAATAACTCAACACCATCTCAGTCCACATTAGCTTGAGTTTCCGAGTACTGTAGTTAACCCTTTCCTTCACGCGGGCATTTAACAACACCAATGTTTGTCCGAATGTGTTTTGGTGAAGGCATAGATCAACGTTTCGTTGCATTAAGTTAGTGTAATGCCATCTATCAATGAACCATTGTACTTTTAGCCAGTTCAAATACTTCATATTGAAGCTGATAGATGTAACTACCAGTTCAATGCTATAAAATGACCATGAATAAGGTATTAAATGAAAAAAATAAATGAATAGCAAAAATATTTGTCAGATTAGAGTATAGGAGTAGAAAAACATTTGCCAGGCCTAGGCAGAGCGCTATGCTAGACACGCGCCAGGAAATAGGTTGTGAAACTTCTCATGTTTCTTCATATTTGCATTTATCATCACTATTTGTGCATCATGTCTTACTTAGTACTTGTTTGGGCTCTCTGAATATTTACACTAATAGGTTAGGTATAATTTAAAGAAAATATACCTGCGTTTTCATGGAATACCAAGCAATACTACCCTAAGTACACCCTACTGGGATTCAAAACCTAGTCTTGTCACTAGCAATCCAGTCTAATGTAAGTGTGAAGGTGACACATTAGACCATATACCATACTAATAGTGGTATCACTATTCTTAATAACACAGTTATACATTGCATATGCTAGAAACTAAAGTTTTTGGAAATATTCCTTAGTCACAGTAAAAAAAAAAATAGAATTAGTTAAATTTGTAAACTGCAATTTTGTTTTTCTGTGTTTCCAAAAATTGAAATTTTGTGTAAGGTGTGATCAATAATAGAAAAGTGAAGATAAAAGTGTGACGAAGGAAAAAAAAAAGTTCTTTCATTTATATTAAGGTATAAACAATACAAAACAATGGATTTGGAGATGGCATATGATAGTGTGGATTGAAATAAAGTTTGGGAAGCGATTGGGGAGTTGTAATGAGAGTAAATATTACGGACATAACATAAGTTGTGTTAAAACAGAGAGGGGGTGGGCTGAGTGGTTCCAAGTAAAAAATGGAGTGAAGGAGGTGAGTGGTCTTTCATCACTACTAGTTGTAATGGTAATTTAAATAGTCATTAATAAAATGGCAAGTAGACTCAGGGATGAAAGAAGAAAAGCCATGACGTTTGCTGATGACTTGATGGTGTTGGGGGAGAAGGGAGAGAAAGTACAAGAATGGAATGAGGGAGTGAAATTTAACAAAGTGAAGTGTGAAGTGATGGTAATGACAAGGAAGAGGATGAGGCCTAGTAAAGCTATAAAGTTCATTGGAGTAGAACTGAGAAAAGTACAGGATGTAAAATATAATGGAGGTGCGAATGAGGTGAAGGGTGTGACTAGAGAGGATATAATAAAAAGAGGGCAGACCTTAAAGTGTAAGGGAGATGTACTTTGTACCCATTGTTGGATGACAGACATGCAGTGGACCTAATTTCACAAGACCTAAAGTTTAGGAGCTATGACTTTAGTTCTTATAAAATTAAGTCCAGTGAAGTTAGGTCTTATAAAGTTTATGTCTAGTGCCTTTAGGTCCTCTGCCTGTTTGAACAGTTAAGGATATTTTTAAGTAATCTATGAAAAATTAGTTTTAGGTCCAGTGCTTTTAGGTCTAGTAAAATTAGAAGCTATAAAATTAGGTGTTATTATTAGGTGTTAAAATTAGGTGAAGTTATGCCTTATAAAGTTAGGTCTCATGGGGTTTAGTTCTTATAGTGTTTAGGCCTTGTGCCGTTAGGTCTTATAAAGCTAGGTGTAATAAATTATAACTCCCATCTCGTTATAAATATTCGGTCTCGTCACAACCATCAAAAAACAACATGAAAATAATCCATCACCCATTAAATTTTAGAACCTATGAACTTGCCTTGAGGGCTATAGGACCTGGGGTTGAGAGTGCATGTCAACAGGGCTATTATGACCATTCGACGCAAAGTTAATTGCTACCGTTAGTTAGCTTTACTTCCGAGGAAAAGATAGTGGTTGGGTTATTATGACCACCACACTTTGTAACGTCCACTAGTTTTAGCTTCGACTTTGCTTCTAGCGTCAACGCACAGAATAAAATCAGTTTGCGTCAACATATGGCAACATTTTCCAAAGAATATTACCTTTTAAGAAGGTAGAGGCTAGAAATCAGGTAAATTTATTTCAAGAATGCTGGTATTCATGACTGAACATTATTTATATATTTTTATTTTCCCAAACAGGTGATCACAAGTTACATTATTTGTAAGAAAGATTTAACCTAGTTTAATTTAATAAATCCTTTGCATCATTTTGTTTGCCTATGGTTGGAAATGAAAAAATACTATGCCTACATTATTCAATACACACAACATACTTAAGTCAAAAAATCATAATGTGAAATATGCATTCAAATAGTAATGTCACAGAGGGAAATTAATTAATATGAGAAGTTGGCCAATAAAAAAACGATTTTAAAAAAAATGTTTTTGTAATATGTATATATGCTTTACGACCCGGGGGTAAACGCACAGTACAAGCCGATAGATTCCGAGAACCAACGCATGTCAGAGTCAAGCCGGCACGAGAAATGTTCCTTTGTTCATAGTGGGAGTCCTCATAGTGGGGACAGGCAACTGCGCACGTACGCAGATTGTCTGAGTCAGACGGTTTACCGGAATGAATCGTTCATTCCTATTTCAGATATCGGCTTGGCCAACACGTGGTTGCTTTGTGGTTCATTTAAGTTTTCTTTTTCAATTTTTTTATTTTTTTTATTAGCGATTTTGACTATGGATATAGAAACTCTTATATATAAAGTGTTTCTTAAACAAGAAATTTCAAAAGAAATAGGTGTTCCAGGAAAGTAGAAACAACTATTTTATATTCATACCTAACCATCGTACAACGAAAAATAGCATTTAGCAAAATAACAATAGTGATTGTAACAAATCCTTTTTTATTGCTTAAAATATTTTAATTAGTTCAATTCAGTTTTCAACGGACGTCTCACCTCTTGAACTCAACATTGAAAAAAGACCTGATGGTCGTTGGTTCGTAGCCACAAACCCTTGCATGAGCGGCCCTAGCGGACTTCCTTGGCAACCGTTCCACCGTTCCAAAACCCACCCTTTCCCCCCTTTTTCTTGTTTACTTGCCCATTTTGCTAGTCAAGAAAAGAGTATATAACGAGTGAGTCCTAGGTTCACAGATTGTAGTTCATCATTGGATATCTTCGAAGAAGGAAACTCTGCTCCAGCACCTGTAGAAGATACTGCTGACAATGATGGTTGGGTCGTGGGTGTCACCGCCTCGACGCCGAGGGAAACCTGTCTATTGATCCAAGTATTTGGTTATTTTCCAAGTTCTTCAGACTTGTTGAGTTAGTCCATATGACTATGTTAGTTTTTTGTTAGTCAAAGTGGCTATGATATTAGTCCCACGTCCATCAGACGTGTTTGCTTTAGTCAAGATGATTGTTTCTCTTATTAGTCATCAGACGCAATGTTTTAGTCAGAGTGACTATGTTTAGTTTTTGTTAGTCAAAGTGGCTAAGATATTAGTCCCACATCCATCAAATGTGTTTGCTTTAGTCAAGATGATTTTTTCTCTTATTAGTCCATCAGATACGATGTTTTAGTCAGAGTGACTATGTTTAGGTTTTTGTTAGTCAAAGTGGCTATGATATTAGTCCCACGTCCATCAGACGTGTTTGCTTTAGTCAATATGATTGTTTCTCTTATTAGTCCATCAGACGCGATGTTTTAGTCAGAGTGACTAAGTTTAGTTTTTGAGTCCAGCTGACTTAATTTTCTGTTAGTCAGAAAGGTTGACTACATATTTTTTCTATATCCTTATGATATAGCTTAAATACAGGAGCTTTGAGCTCTTTATGTAATAGAACCCATGTTTAAGTGTCTTCTTCTCAAGTTCATTATTCAGTATTAAGTCCATAAGATTTCACAATATCAAATGACGCCGTGGACGTCATGCTCAGGTGTTCAAATTTTGAATGGCTACAAGCAGGTTGTCTAACGCCTTTATTTGAGGACCTAGTTAGGTCAGTATCTCACAGCACTCTAGTTGGCATCTTTTATTCTGTGTTACTATTTTGGGTGCGCAAAGTGCGGAACACGGCTAGCTGTGTATGGTGGCCCACACAGATAGTATTTTCTTTAGCCCCTTAGTTGGCGCTTCTTATGATTAAGTATTTAATGTTGGTGTATACTAAACTTGATGTTTACCCCAGGCAGTGGGTAATGACATAAATGTACTATTGAATGCTCTGGCAGTACCCACTGGGAAAGGACCAGCCATAGTACTATTGAGTGTTGACACCTGGTTGCTTTTTAGCCATTTTCTGATGTAATGGACAGTCCATCCTCTTACAATATATCATTTATCTCTGAAACAGTTCTTAATTACAAGCCAAGCCAGCTAGCTAGTCTGAGCTTAGGTTAGTAACTCTAAAATTATAGGATCTGTTGTCATATCTTTATTTGTATTTAATTCACCATGTTTTCTGTTAAGATCCTTCTGGTTAGCAAGGCGCTAGCCCGGCTGTTTTGGAGTCCAATACTCTATATCTGCTTAACTTCCTTTTGACTGTTGCCGTGTCGTCTTGGACAAGTATTCTCCCGAGCCACGGGTAGTTCCTATAAGTTTGGAGTTGCTAAACCCTATCTTATTTGCCAGTTCAAAACACAATATTGTTTATCTAAGAGTTACTAGTTGTCCTTTGCCTATTTAACGGACTTTAATCACAATTATTATTCTTTGGTTCAAATTTCTATTTTCTTTATCAATTGTAACCTGATATCAACTTTTATGTTATTGTATAATAAATCTATTTTTGTTACCTATTCAATTCTCTCACTATAATAAAATAAGTACCTATCTTAAACCTATATATATTCCTTATATCATTATACTGTTAGGCCACTAGAAAGCTGGTAAAATATAAGCATCCAATAATTAGATGTGCTTTGTTCCCTCAATAACTGCACTGTAGCCCGCATTGGTAATTGAATGATTCAGACAATAGACTGAATTGTTGGTGATGGGGAGACCCGGTTTAAATTCCAGTCAATTGTACTGAGCTGAGGGTGAGTTGAAATAAATTGTTTCTGATTTTTCCTCCACACAAATGAGAGTACATTTCATATAAATTATACATTTCTCTTTCTTACACATTGTGTAAATATGTGGATAGCCCACGCGTGCTAGTAAATATGTAATATGGGTGACATAAAAATATGGGCCACGATTATTGCACAGCAAAATTTTCTTAATTTGTTAACAATAATTATATCCCTACAATAAATTTTTAATATTTTTCTATTTTAAATACGGTGAAATACGTGAAGAAAGGATGAGTAGACAAATAAGTGGGGGGAAAAACTCCTAGCATACTTTAACAGGATAGATGGATATTAACTTCCTAAATAAAAGCCGAGAATGTCAGTCGATATTATTAACATTGAGGCAATCCTGCTTGTCAGAGATTTTCATTTTACTTCTTGTTAGAACTATCCGCATTTAATTTCACTATTTTAAAATGACTGAGAAAAGAAGAATTTAGTGGAAATGTTCCCACATTTGCTTGAAAAGAGAGTGATAAATTATCTAGGAAAAATACCTCGATACACTCAGCCGAGATTCTAATCCCAACTTCCTTATCAGCGGCCAACTAGTTTAGTTGAGCTTGGCATTATTTCACATTCCAAGTGTTGTGGCCGTGTTTATTAAAGCATTTTATCTCGAAAGGTATGTTTTATATCTCAATTTTCAACTTAAACCATTCTTAAACATTGAAACAACTACCATAATCCAAGACGGTTAGCAAATAAAAGATAAATGGGAGGCACCCTTTCTTACTTGATGAGCGCGATACTCCTAGCAGGAATTAAACTCTGACCTCCCATTGCTCAGAAGACAAGACAAGACTGACGCCTTTGTCTGTGTTCCTATCAGTGTGTTAAAAATAACGTTGTTTTAGGACTTATGCCGGCATGCCATATAAAGTTAGGTCTTGTGCCGTTAGGCCTTGTACTTATTGGCTTGTGGGGTTAGGTCTTATAAAATTAGGTCCAGTGAAGTTAGGTCTTGTAAAGTTAGGTCTTATAAAGTTTATGTCTACTGCTTTTAGGTCCACTGCCTTTAGGTCTAGTGAAATTAGGAGCTATAAAATTAGGTGTTATAAAGTTAGGTCTTATAAAGTTAGATGTTATGAAGTTAATAAATTTAGTTTAGGTGTTGTGATTTTAGGTCTTATAATTTTAGGTCCACTTCCGCATGTCCTCCATTGTCAACTAAGAAGTTAATGAATGTACGAATGAAAAAATAGCTAAACAATCTATACACTTATCTTTTAAAGATGGATAAAATGAGAACAGCTTGTTTAAAACAATATTTTTACTAACACAATGATAAATTATCATTTACATGCTTTTGCCACAGAGTAATGCACAACATTTACAGAAAATCTAGTGTACGAGTTAAATTTATAAAAATTAAATTCAGGTACACATTTACAAAATCATTATAAACATATATAATTTGATATTTTCCTAAATTAGTAAGTTATTAAGTACTAAAAAGAAGATAAAGAAGCAACTTATGTACCAAGCTTAAATATGTATTGGCTTCATTAGATCTGGTAACAAAAGCAACTCGCTAATCTAAATATTGCATGATATAATATATTATAACCCAAATGTTTGAAAGCTGTTAATGCTCTCATAAATATTTTTCTTTCTTTACAAATTCTAGCTCTGCTATTAATTTAAAAGGTTACCCATAAAATAACTAAAATTTTGACTCCACACTTAAAAGTATAAAGTCTTAGTTTGAACAAAAATATTTTACATATTATTTCTAGAATAATTTTTTGAAAAGGATAAATTTTAATATAAAATTAATAGTTTTGGTTTGGTTCAAGTGTAACATATAAAACATTACTTCACATTATGCTTTTAATGTTATTTATAAGAGGTTAAATATTCTTGTATAATATAAATTTAAAAAAAATTTAGTTTTAATAGAGATATGTTTATACTTGTGTAGTTCTTAAAGTGATAATGACACAATACACAAAATATGCTGATGGAGGGAATGTGTATTTGAATCGATTTTTATTACTCAATTATGTATTGGAACTCCTATCTCCAAGATGAGAAATTGATACAAAACAAAAAACGGTAGTAAATTTAATTTTTAACAACAATTAGCTTTGATGAAGGCGTAAAAATGTGTTTACATGTGTGTGATGAACTATATACCTACTACCATCTTTAAAGTATACGCCTAGCAGTGATAAAAACTACATTTCATATATGTATAACAAACAAAGCACTACAAGGACCAGTATTAACAAGAATATATTATTTTAATTACTAAGCACTAGCAATGTTTTGGCAAAATTAAGGCACTTGATCATATTAAATTGATATTCCCAAATTATGTTTAAAAATGTATAACTAAAATGACAAATTATGTATACCCACAAATAAACAAACTTTCTATTATGTTTTAAATAATAGCTACAATTTAAATGGTGAGTGACAGCTAAACACAATTTGAATCCAAGTACAAAATCTATGTGCATCAGATCCTTACCAAATATTTAACAATGTGGAATGTGCTTTGAAAAAATACGAGTCTAGACTATTTTTACAAAATGTAGATCATCAATATGAGTAAATGCATTAAAAAATATATGGAAGACTAAATATTTGATTCTATAATTTCACAACTAGCCCTTAAATGCATCTTACAATAGATACATAATATAACTTTTTATTCAAAAAAATAGTTAATAAGCCAATGCACCCTTAAATCAAGATAAATGTGTTATATGAATGTTCATAAATCATTTGTGACTATGTAACATGTTGGCTGGATATTGTTACTGTCTGTTTTCCCCTCGATCACGTGCTTGTGCCTGCCTTCTCTTGTTGGCTATAAATATTATCCAAAAGAAAGCTATCAAACTGCTGACAACAGACCTCAGCTGAAAACATAACAAAACAAAATATACAGTCAAATACTAACAATTTATGTTATTAAATTAAGAAAAGCATTTCAAAATATTTTTAAAGGCTTGAATAATTAATTAAAAAAATGTTATGAGACAGTCACACTTTTTTATAAAGTGTATTATAGTTTGAAGCAACATTTTTACAAAATAGGTTTTCACTGAACTAACCTTAAGTTTTCCTCAGAAAAACAAGCATATAATATTGTTAATCACAATAAACTCTTTTCATATCTATACTTTAATAAATTTGTTCAATTTTTTTAAAATAAAATTTCAATTTTCAATAATGAGTTAACTAACTTAAAATTATTATTAGTTTGTATAAGTTAACTAACTTAAAATTATTATTAGTTTGTAAAAATAAAAAACCTATTCTTATTTATCATGAAAAACAATTTCTTGATACCTATCTATTTTGAACTAAATCTTCAAACCCATTTTCAAAATATTTCAATTTTTCTCAAATATGTCAAAAGTACACTACCCTTAAATTAATGTATCTAAAAAATATGTTATTTATCATGTAAAATAGTCCCCAGATATCAATTTTGAACAAAATCATTAGAGATATTTTCAAAAATCAGTCATCAGCAAACTATTATAAAATTATTTTTCATCACAGAAAAAAAAAATCTATATCTATATACCCATTTTGAACCAAATTGTTTGAGCCATTTTTAAAAGACCCTCTTTTTTTTAAAAAAAAAAAGCCCATAATTTAAATTACCCTTGTCATGTAAACACTCCCCAAACATACATTTGAAACAAAATCATTCAAATCTTTTTTTTTTTAATTACAATTTCTCAAAAATCAGCATTTTAACTAAAAATAAGACACTCGAATCCTTATTTCCTTGAGTTCCTCGAATCCTATGGTATTTGAGAGATTCTAGATTCATAAAACTCTTTAAAAAAAAGTATCTTTAATACAATTATGAATACCTTAACTTCCAAAAACAATTTTAAGAATTGTGAAAAGGAATTATCTAGACTTGTGTGGTTAGGTGAGAAACAAATTAAAAAAAAAAGCTAAATAGTATTATTAATTGACTAAAAAAGTGTTCTCTTTGCTGTTTATGACATATGACATAACAAACAAAATATAATTTATCAGTAGCACGAGACCTTAAGGTGGGATGGAAGGGAACGCGAGGAAAAGACAGTGTTTTTGCTGTTTTTTATGGCAAAATCTTTTTGTTTAAAAATAAATATAGTATTGCTCCAGTACAAACATAATTTGATTTTCTTCACATGGTGACATCAAAATTTCTTGAATATCGAGGGTGTTCTGGAATTTAATGATAACTTTTTCTCTTCATTTAAGAAGTTTGTTAGATCATGCCACCATGTTCAGGACAGATATTCATGAACTGTTGATATCAACATGTGAAAAAAATTAAACTCTATGTTTGTACTCAAGCAATATTTGATTTATTTTGGCCAAAAACATGTTTTGCCTTAAAAACTGCAAAAACTCTAGCCTTTTCTCGCATCCTCTTCCATCCCACATTAAATTACTTTTTTATATATATTTTCACTTTAACCAACATCATGCATTTTTAAAGACCTGATGATTTGAATTTGGATTCAAGAAATAGAGGATTTGAGCCATCTCTAATTTTAACATGAACTTTTTAAATGAGAATAAAAAGTCTTGAACAAATTCTAAAATGCACACAACAAATATTCAAGAACAATTGTTGAGATAAGTGTGTGTAGAAAAATTAAACTAAACCAGAGCAATAGTTTTCGTTCACCTTGGCCAAAAAAAAGTTTTTTGCTAAAAAAATATATGCAAAAGTGCAGACCTATATTCATGTTCCATTTCATCTTAAACTGTTCTTTGTAAAGTAAAAATCAGTATAGAGAGGGCTGTGGCGTCGGCAAACCAAGCCTTTGACTCAGACTCCTCTATTTTTCTACTGTCTGACTCCAACTCCTTCAGTAATGGTTAATGTATATTAATTAGTAATAAAAAATTTACCACAGAAAAGAATTATCCAATACAGATGACTTTATAGGAAGCTTCTTTGGTATTGTGAATGTATATTTAAATAAATTTGTCAATCAAAATTACAAATATTGATCTTGAAGAATAAAAAAAAGTAGAAAATTAAAATGTTATTGTTACCATATTGTTATAGTATTATACATTTTTGTTTTGAAGCCAGAGTACAAGTTGGTACATTTTTAACGACTTTGACTATGACTCCACGATTTGGTCTCCGATTTCGGCTCCACAGCCCTGAGTATAAATACTACAAAAACTATTGTCCTGTAAAAGTGTACCATAAAACTAAAGAGTGAGCTATTAATTATTTAAATGTGCACTTAGTTTTTTAAGTTTAATAAAAAATGATCTCTAAATAAACAGCTTGTATAAGCTAATTTTCTGTGACACATTATAATATATAATTTTACTGTCTTACCATAGAAGGCACAAATACAATGTTGAGTAACATTGGCACTGTCAACCACTGCCAATTTGCTCTCACTATTGGGGCCCAGACTTGGTACAAATTCCCTACAGCTTGCTTGTGTGTCTTGCCCTAGAAATAGATTACAATATTAAAATTTCATAGCTTGTTGATTAGTGCAACTATTCACTGAGAAGTTGTTCAATTATAAACTGAAGTAAGAATGGAAAGAATGATCGACACTAGCATAAACTAGTATCGCCGTCAACATAGTTGAGAGAGCAAGGTAGACAGACAGCTCATTTTCAGCAGAGGAGTTTTGTTTTCATTTGGGAAGTTCTTCTTTATTGGACAGGAACTATTGTTCAACTGTTTCATAGACACAAAGATAAAATATTTTAGTTATCTGTCGGGATTGTAAAGTAATCATTAATTCAGTTGTTAGTTATGACCATTCAGGTATTGAAACAAGCAAAATGTTCTGAGAATTTTTTTATTTATCTGAAAATAAATGATAAATAAAAGTGAATAGCTAAATGAAATTGTATTTAACTATTGTTTTTACATTGGCATAGGATGAGTGTAGTTATTATGGTGCTGATGTATGTAACTCAATAAAAGGCAATTGTTTTTGTAGTTTTTATAGAAAAACTTTTTTTTTTTTGCCAAAATAAATAAAACATTGCTTCAGTAAAAACATAGATATTAATTTTCTTTGCATAATAATATCCACAGTTGTTAAATATATATCTAACATGAGCATAATGGTATTAGATGACAAACTTTTTTAATGAAGAGAAAAGTTGTCATTAAATTCCAAGACACCCTTAATAAATATAAAGGAACTGTTGATATCACCATGGGAAGTAAATTAAACTCTATGTTTCTACTGAAATAATATTTGATTTATTTTGACCATAAAAATGTTTTGATATAAAAACTGCAAAACACATTTTATCGTGTTCCTTACACCAACACCTTAGAAGTTGGAATGAAAATTGTAGTAAACTCTCCAACACGCCACCCAGTTTATTCTGTCATCATATGAAGCAAAACAATTTCACCACATTGGGATTTGAACTTAAGTCTTCCAGAGGCTGTTGAACTTCGTCTGAAGTCTATGACCATAACCACATCTAATGACTGAAGTCTAAATAAAATACTACTGTAATGTAAGTAATGACTTGTATCTTGATAAAAGTTGAAGATTATTTTACTATTTACTTCTAAATGTAATATATATATTTATTTTTTTGAGAAATTAAACTTAAACACAGTTAATTATTTTATAATATCATGCCAAAAATGTATTATGTAATCATTAAGAGAATAATCCTAACACTAACTAATGCTTAAAATGCACACATTGCTGTGCAGTTGGTAGCCTGAAGCCAACTAACAAATCGGCATGAATGAGGTTGCTGATAGCTATCAGATTAATAATTAATGCTCTTATACATCCACAAATACTAATACATTATAAAGAAATTACAGTAAAAAAATTGAATGAACTTTCCTTCTTACTGGCTGTATGCATTGTGTAAATTACCAATGTGTCACATAACGACTCATCATGAAATAGATTTCAGGGTTTTATATATATATATATATATATATATATAAGTTTATATATATATAAACTTATATATATAAACTTATATATATATATATATAAGTTTATTCAAGATCTATAGAAGCTATAGAAAAATTGTATATGTGAAATCCCTATTATAGGAATGAATAAAATGAACAAACTTAAATAATGAATTAATTGTGACCCTGAACAAGAGACAAATCATGAATTAATCAATGATAAATTGGTAAACTAATTCAATGGTCTTTAGTTCGATTCCCGTCTTCAGATGTTATTTTATAACTAAATGGATGTAATGTTACATGACAAGAGACCTCAAGCCTTGCCAATACGTAGAGAGTCCAAGCGTGGAACAGGGGTGCAAACAAGAGTCGTTCAATAAGGACTCTTTTCATCTGGAAATTGGGAACATTACTTGGAACTAGCTTATCCAAGGTCAGGAAGAACCAGTGTGGTATAGTTCCCCCAAATATAAGCCTGAAAATAGAGCAACAATAGGCATAAATGTGACTAGCCATTAGAATGGTAAAAGTTTTTATCAAAATGATAGAACCCTAAACAAGGACTGAAATCAACACTTAAGCAAGATCAGTAAATTTCACAAACTCTAACATTTTTATTAAAAATGGGACCTTAGAATCCGCATGTCTTATGGTATTCGAGAGATGTGAGTTTCATAAAAATCTCAAAAAAGTATCTCGAATACAATTATGAAGACCTTGACTTTAAATAACCATTTTAAGAAATTGGTAAAAAAAATTATATAAACTTTATTAATTTGGAAAATAAAATAATCATAAAAAAGGTCAAAACTGTAGTAATAAAATTAATTTAATAAAATGTGTTTTACATGTTGTTTATGATGTAATAGACATGACAAAATAAATATCATTTGTCAGTGCACTAAGCCTTTCACATATTATTTTTATTAAATTTTAAATAACAATATTAATGGCATGTCTGGGTTATATCAATCTGGAGTTAAGTTTCTGGAGAGATTAGCCAGTACTAATGTATTGTTTCCCAGGGTACAAATTAATGTAATATGGAGGCTCTTTCCATGTCCCGATGAAGTGAGGTGATGGTCAGGGGCGGATTTACAACCCTGCCGCTCATAGGCACTAGATAATTTGCCTCCCACTTTTCCTACCTTAATTTCTAACTTTTTAAATCTCAGTCTACCCTCCTCCCCCCTCCTTTCGCCCCTCATACACCGACACATATAAACAATATACACAAGAGCTATCAGTGGAATGACAGATAAAAAATGCTTAAATTATTTTACTGTGTATTATAGTGAGGTTTTAAAAGTAGTAATAATCTAAGCAAAGACTTAAAAAAAATTGAAATAAATACTTTTACACTACCACAACACACAAATTCAAATATTATATAAATAAAAAATATAAAGTCTACATTAATAGACTGGAGAACATGTTACTACAGATAAAATATTGCCAAGTACACAATAAGAAAATAATCTATAGTATTTTTCACCTTGATTTCTGCTGAGCTAACTGGTCGATGATTCCAGACAAATCCCTTTGATATAATAATTGACCTTCGATTAAGACGAGTGACAGTGAATTAAGACGATACTCTGTCATGTTGATATGCAGATACAGTAAACCACAACAATCACACACACTATGCAGCCATACAATGATTTTAACTGACATAAAAAGATATTTTTTTTTTGTCATTCAAAATTTGCCGCCATTGGCACGTACCTACTAGGTATATGCATAAATCCACCCCTGGTGATGGTGATAGTGAATATGATGATGTGAAGCCAATGAAGCTATTAACCTAGCTTAAGCCTAACTAACCAAACCCTGGCGACCACAGGAATTATTCCCCTTTCAAGAAAAATCTCTCGATACTAGTTGGGAATCGAACCCGAGAATTTTTGGTCAGCAGCAAGGCGCTGACTATAAGAATGGTAAATTTTAAGTACTTTCAGACAAAAAAATTTTTACATTTTAAAGATTTGTTAGTTAAAATTTGTATTCGAGATTTGAAAGGAAATTTATAATTTAGATTCAAGTAATACAGGATTTGACCCATCTCTAATTATTATACATTTAAAAATGAGAACAGCCAAATTTTATTGCTGTCAACTAACTTATTATCACAATCTTAATCTCTGAAAGATAGCAATGCATTTATGACGGATATATTTTGTTGAACTTTTTCAAGTTTTAGTATAAATTCTGGCCAAATTTTAGAAAACAATTTTTTTTGGTGAAATTTTGAAAATAATCCATATTTAGTGTAGTGCAATTAAAAAGTAATCATAATAGATAATTTTAACCTAACTTTGGTTTAAATTTTTTTCTCATCTGCAAGCAATTTAGCAAATAGAAAGCCTGTTTCATAAAGAATAACAAATGAAAAGAGACTTAGCTCATCTGAATTTATATTAATATAAAGTAAAGTAATATTATTTATAGGCTAGCATTCACAATATTTTAAGTATATTATAAAGATACAAGACAACTTTAAGTGACGTATCACAATGTAGTTTTGTCAACCACACTTACCCATAAGTCCCATATGCAATCAAACTGTCTTGGTTAATGCTTTTATTTCCAGCCAAATATTGTGAGACAAGATTGCCCAATGTAGAGATAACACAGCTGCAAGGTGTAAAAACAAAATAGAGATATTTTTAAAATGTTGAGGCTGTTGATATTAAACAGTGGAACAAATAGTATTTATGGTTAAATCTTTTATAATTAATAGCCTATAGTTAACAAAAGCGTATTGCACACTGAATCCTAATACTAAAATTACACCAATGGGGTAAGAATTAGGAATATCGTATTAATACCCTCAGTTTCATGGAGGTAAAGTGGGAAACCATTAAGGAATAACCGACCTCAGTATTCCTCGCTGTGATTCGAAACCTGACATCGGTAAGGGGTCATCCATAAACCACATAATCCTTTTTTTTCTTATTTCTTATGACCCTCTCCCCACCCCCACATAATACCAAATATACATTTAGCCTGACCCCCTATCCCCCTTCAACAAGTGATATATAACATTTATTATCAAAAGAGAATGTCATTTTTTCATAAGGAAGCTTTTGTGACATTAAACAAGGAGATTAGATTTAATACTTGGTACTCAGAATCCATTTTAAATTCTGAATATAAATGATTTGAAACCATTTTATAACGATACTTTATTTTTAATTTATAAACAATAATAATATTTTTAAGCATTTGAATTGAAGTATAAGATCTGTATAATTTAACAGTTAGGTTCACAGAATAAAACTAAACATATACACAACACACCACAAAACAAAGAAATTTCGAGTCACATCAGAACCCTTATTGGCATGAATATTAACCAGATTTTGCTCCGAGAATATTTTGTGAATACAATGTGTAATGATACTGTTTTGGACCCTTCTCATATATTCGAAAAGTCATGGATGAGGTGTATTTTTCTTTAAAAAGCTGTATGTAAAATTCTCAGAACACGGAACGTGTAATATCACAGAAAAAAATCCGTAATTTAACAAAAACTGTGTCATTTTATATCACATCTTCAGTACCGAAGGTGTAATCATTCAAATAAATTGTGTGCAACATTAAAAGTCTTGCTCATTTGATAACAATAAGTATCACATAACAGTGTACAAGTGTGCAGTAAGACATGTACGCGTCATCATCATAAAACCCAGTAACGTCCACATTCGCATCACAATATAATCCGATATTGAAATAATTGGTGCTCAATCGCGGGGAAAATATAAAAAGAATCAATAAAAACTCTGTATCACCATAAATGTTGTACTACATTCTTTCTCTAATATCATTTCATAGTTATTAAATTTTGTCATTCTACATCTTTATTAATTGTTTATACTAATATGTGAGCAATGTCTTACCATATTTCTGGCCTATATATTTATTTACACTAATGGGGAAGGGGCGGGAAAACAAATTTTAGTAAAAACTAGTACATACAGCCCAAAGATTCGATCCCCGACAGTCCTATCAGCGACAGACGAAAGTAAATCTGTCAGTCCCAAGTTGATTGGAGCATGTAAAAAAAAAATCCTGTTAGGAAGGTAAAAATATCTTTCTGGCAAAAATGGCAGACCCTTTCATTCTTGCTAAGAGAAATTCTTGTGTGCTGATATAATCAGCTGGTTCAGAAAGTGCAAGTTAAATACCTCAAATAAATGGGGGGGAAACTACTTATATACGTATGCTCCACCACACTACCATAAAAATTGTTTGTGTGTTCGAATAAACCATGTATTTAAGATATTGAAATTCCTCCAAATTTGGTCAAGCATTAGGAGAACAGTGAATGAGTGTTGATTGATCAATCTTAACATAATTATCAAGCAAAGACTGTCAAGTGATCCAAGTGACTCTTTGTGTTACTAGGCTGAAAGAGTATCTTAGTGTGAACTAGAAAATTGTTTTTGTTAATTTTTAAATTCATCATCAACTGTGTTAATTTTTAAATACATGTTTTAATACAACTATTTGTATTCTATAGTAACAGTAGTGAGATCTAATAAAAGGGCAGCAGGGGGAGGTGTTCTACAGGTGTGTAACACCCCTGGTATGGGAAAGAGTGCCCTGAAGTGTTATCCAGGTCATAATTTGTACCCATAGTTATGTATGCAGCAGAAACAAGCGCATTAGATGTAAGATATACCAGGAAAGTGGAGTTAAGTTTTTGAGAAACATACTAGTTGTCATAAGGAGAGATAGGATTAAGAATGATAATGTTCGGGCAAGAGTTGGGTACAAGGGGTACATGAGATAGTATAGAAAGCAAGGGTGAGATGGTATGGTCAGGTTTGAAGAATGATGGAGATTTGTAGCAAAATTACCCTAAGGGAGACCAAGAAAAAGTATGAGAGTAGAACATAACAGCAAGTGTATGAACCAGAGGAGAAGAATGGACATGAAGAATGGGGGAAGGACAGAGGAAGATGGAGGAGCTTGACAAAAGTGATCGGCCACAGACTGGAAATTGTTCCTGGTGGTTATGATGATGATCATGAGAACCAGTAGTATTATCTGCTGCATAGAATATATTATTATGAGTCCAATGAACTAATCCTACATTTTTACTTTCTACAAGTATGTCCTTAGCTTATGTCACAAAAATATTTCTGTCACTCTACAAACAAATAGTAAACTTGTAAACAGTTTTTCATTGCTCTTTTCAACAATTTTTTTGCGAACAGCACAAGGCTAAGTTAAAACTATCGGCTCAGTTTTATTAATACTAATAACTAATGATTAATATTAATAACCATCTAGTTAGTGGCAAACAAAAACTGTCTCGTCTGCAATATTTTATGGTATTTCAAATGTGTCAGTCGCTCTGTAGGAAAACATCTATATTCACGTGAGCGGCGTGTGGCTTTAATTCACGTCTGATGCGTTGAAGCAAATCACAACTTTACTGGTCGCCCTTAGCAGCCGAAATGAACAGTTGCACACACAATACCTTTCTAGCTCCTCGCAGGCCTGATTCTCTGGGTGCATTAGGCAGAAAATTAACAGCTTACCTTGCCAAAAGTAACCAACACATTTGCTTCGCACGCTAGCCAAAATTTGCCTTCTCTTTAAAAATGACAATCAAAATTTCAATTTTACGTCTGTTTTAAGTAAAGGGATGTTTTCTCTCTTTTTCCAAAACCTTTTAGGATAGCTGAGCATATCCTGCCTACCCAGTCGCCTCGCTACTGGAGATGGCATGCCTAGGAGTGGACCTGTGTGTCCAGTAATTGGGATAGCATGCCTAAAAGTGGACCGGTGTGTTCAGTGAATGGGATAGCAGGCCTACGAGTGAACCGGTGTGTCCAGTGAGTGGGATAGCATGCCTAGGAGTGGACTGGTGTATTCAGTGAGTGGGATAGCATGCCTAGGAGTGGACCGGTGTGTTCAGTGAGTGGGATAGCATGCCTAGGAGTGGACCGGTGTGTCCAGTGAGTGGGATAGCATGCTTAGGAGTGGACTGGTGTATTCAGTGAGTGGGATAGCATGCCTAGGAGTGGACCTGTGTGTCCAGTGAGTGGGATAGCATGCCTAGGAGTGGACTGGTGTATTCAGTGAGTGGGATAGCATGCCTAGGAGTGGACCGGTGTGTCCAGTGAGTGGGATAGCATGCCTAGGAGTGGACCGGTGTGCTCATTGAATGGGATAGCATGCCTAGGAGTGGACCTGTGTGTTCAGTGAATGGGACAGGGTGCCCGAGAGAGAGTATCAGCGAATCCAGCATTTGTGTATGTCGTACGTGAGGACAAGTTGTGACTTAAGTGAACTACACAGGTGATGTAGACATTGTTATTGTAAACTGTGTTAATAATGAACATTTTGTGACTGCCCTAAATATGTAGATAGTTATTAATTTGTTTATTTAATTTAATTCTCTCTTATGTGTTTTTAACTTTTTAATTTACAGACTTAATTACAACTTTTATTATTTAAATTAGTGACTTGTTTAGTTGTACCTTAATCAGTATATGTGTTATTTCATTTTTAATGATCAAAACCTTGAATATTCTGTGCGCATTTTCAAGTGTGTCTCATCAACAGCATATTCCAATATTCTGAAAATAACGATGACGTGTGAATGGTTTGTGACCCTCAGGTCAACCCCATACGTTACAATATTTTCACGTATCTTTCAGGGTTCTTTTACTTGCCACAATTGACATATTTCATTCCCCTCCAAAGGAAAGTGGTATAAGAATTTTTATCACTCAAGATGAATCTGTGGATCCTGACTGGGTTTGAGCCCATGAACATCAGATCCTGAGGCGAGCACTTTATCCCATGACCAACAAGGTTGAATTAAGTTTAGTTGTACCTGTATCCATTTTTTACTTATGACAGCTAATTTTAAACATACAGAGTGAGCTGTTTAAACAAGATAAAAGGTCCCGTTCATGGTAGACAGGTATTATTGATCAGATTGATTGCTTTCCCCTGCTTACTTGGATCAAGGCAAAGAGTGGAAAAGTACTTCCTTCAATGTATGGTACTAAACTTACCCATGTAATCATATTGCACATAAAACAGTTGAACATATGCCGATCAAAGTGGAGAAACACAGACAACTTTGTCCAACGTTTCAGGTAGATGCAGCCAAAAGGTCATTAATTTATATATTACTATTTATTTATCAGACAAAAATAAACTGTAGATCAATAAATGACAGTTTGATTTTTCATATAAATGTTTGCCCCAGTCGGGTGGGTACACATTATAAATATTAAGCTCATTTAGTCTGGTTTGCCAGTGATGAGAAGGTCAAGGTTCGAATCCTTGTTGGGTTTACTGGGGGTGGTTTTTTCCTTAAACGGTTTCACACTCACCCTCTGTGCAAATGTGAATACATTTCCTCTTAATTTGACCTTCAACATAATGAATATATATGTGTATAAACTGAACATGCAGTGGTATGTGATATAAAAAAATTAATTTCTTAAATAGTTTCTTGGTTTAAATTAGGAGGGATAGCCAACACACTTACCTTGGTGATACTGGAGTAGAAATTGTTTAGATAGAACACTAAACAACACACAAACACATTTTTAAGGACAAGCTTTCACAGTCACAGACAGCTTCATCAGGTCAAGAGAGTAGACTGATGCTCTTGGTTGAACTGCTAGGTTGACTGTCCACAGCCGACTGTTTTTCAGTTATAATATCACTGTATAGATGGCAGCACTTTAAATAAAAGATAGATATAAAAACTAGAAATTGTGTTATGTACTGTATTATTATTGTGACATTGAATGTAATAATAAGTGTGCCGGTAGGAAGAAGAAGAATTACCTAAGGTTTAGGTTAGGGGCTTGTCTGGATTTGATGATATATTGATGGGCCAGTTCACATATCCTTAGTTGTGAAAGGTTGCATATTTCTTTGTTCAGGGATTTGACCACCTTGGTTGTGTAACAGTGATTAAAGTCCAGATTATGGGTTTCAGCATGTGATGCTACAGGCTTATCTTTATTTTTCATTTTTGTGTCATGTCGATGACCATTTATTCTTTTTCTTAGTGTTTCTGTTGTGAGACTAATGTATTGTGCTTGGTACTGGTTGCATCCAGTTGGTAGATGAGGTTTTCAGAATCACAAGTACAGTGGCCTTTTATAGGATAATTTATTAGTTATGTTGCTGGAAAATGAATTTGTTGGTTTGTGTATGGTGCAGGTTTTGCAGGGGGTGCAGTTGCCGGGAAATGAACCAGATATTTGTTTGGGTTTGGGTTGAATAGTGGGGTCTGGCAGTTTGGGTTTTACAAGAAAGTTGCGTAGATTGGCTGATTGTTTATAGGTTAATTTTGGAGGCTCCTTGAAAATATGTTTTGTAGTGGTGGAAGATTGCAGTATGGGGAAACCTGTTTTCAAGAGATTGTTGAGTTTGTGGAGTCCAGGGTGAAATGTAGTGACCAGAGGGATGATGTTGTGGGCCCGCTATTTTGAGCTCCGTCTATTTGACTACACACCAGTGCTTTGGAGTAGCTTCTGTTCATAAAAGCATGTTGCAGTTTTTTATTGTATGTAAAAGGTCATTGTGCTAGGAGAAAGTTCTTTTGGCTCTAATGGCTAGGCTATGTGGGAGTGATCTCTTTGTGCTCATAGGGTGGCAGCTGTCATAATGAAGGTATTGTTGCTGGTTGGTTCCCGTGGTGTGCACAGTTGTTTTCAGGTGTCCCTGATTGAGTGTAATGACTGCATTCAGAAAAATAATGCTGGATGTGAATATTTTTCAGGTAAATCTTAGTGGTGAAAATTTGTTGAGGTCTGCCAGGAAAGACTTGAGTTGCTGAATGGTGCTGGTCCAGATCATAAAGATGTTATCAATGTATCTGAACCAACAAAGAGGCTGTAGCGGTTGTCTGCACGTTCCCATGGCAGTACCTTTAATTTGCAGGTAGATTTTGTCCAGTAATCATAAGTAATTTTTCTCCAAAATGAAATTTGATAGTTTTATCAGGAATGCGGTAGTGGGTCTGGTACCAGAAGGACGTGTGTTGAGATATTATTACTCTATTGGTGCAAGTCCGTGGATATGAGGGATATTGGTGTAGTGATGTAACATCAATTGAGACCAAGATGTCATGTTGTGGAAGAGGAGTGGCCAGTGTGTGAAGTTGTTCTAGAAAATGATTTGCGTCTTCGATGTAAGATGGTAGACCAGAGGCTGAAGGTGTGAGTTCACAAGTGCTGATATGCGTTCTGTGGGCGAGCCACATCCTGATATAACTGGTCAGCCTGAAGGAGGGAATGTTCCCTTGAGATATTCGAAAGTAGGTAAAACTGTGGTGTGGCAGGTTTCTGGGGGATTAAGTTTTGTACAGTCTTTTTATTGAGATCTTTATGTTGCGATTCTTGTTGGATAATATGTTTTAGTTGTTTGTTATAATTATCGGTAGGGTCCTGATTTAAATGGGTGTAAGTTTGGGTGTCAGATAGTTGCCTTTCAGCTTCAATGATGCAGTCCTGGCGGTACATGATGATAATCGTTGAACCTTTGTCTGCAGGTAGAATGATGTCTTTGTTGTTACGGAGTGATCGGAAGGCTTTGCGTTCTTGATTAGTCAGATTGCTATTTCTCGCAAGTTGGTTTTGAAAATCCGGGGTTGAGACTTTCTGTACGGCAAAGTTTATGTATTGTTCTACTGGATGATCTTGAGGTAGCGGTGGTGAGTCTCAGCTAGACGGTGGCTCAAACTTTTTGATGGGAGGGTTTGTGGATTTGAAATCATTTGCACTGTAGGGGTGCTGAGAAAAGTAATATTTAATACGGAGGTTTCTGGCAAATGTAAGAACATCTGCCGCAATGCTGTGGACAGTCAGCCTTGCAGTTCAACCAAGAGCATCAGTCTACTCTCTTGACCTGATGAAGCTGTCTGTGACAGTGAAAGCTTGTCCTTAAAAATGTGTTTGTGTGTTTTTAGTGTTCTATCTAAACAATTTCTACTCCAGTATCACCAATCTAAGTGTACTGGCTATCCCTCCTAATTTAAACCATAACTTAGGCTAGTGCTCTAGTCCAAATAACCTTAAATAGTTTCTTAAAATTATAAGTGACATAATAATAGATAAGACTTTGATATATAATTGTTAGATTTAACGTATGCAGATGATCAAAAAGAATTAATACCTTGAAATAATATTGGATAAATAAGTTAATAACAGAATATGCATGGCTAAGTACAAAATAAATAACATGCAATGATTACATCCGATACAGTACAGATGTGACTGGTATATAAGCATATTATATGTTTGGATTCAATGGTTATAAAATGCTACAAATAGGATTACTAACAATATAAATTTAATAACAAATAAATAAAACTGGAAATATAGCCTGCACAATAAAATAACAAAAAAACACACATTTAAAATGGATAAAGAAACATATGTGAAAATAAACAAAATTGTAGTGACTAAAAATGTATTAGGGAAATACTTGGAGTGATCATAGCAAGTAAAAATGCAAATATAATTGTGTAGGCTCATTTAGCAAACTATATTAACCCATTAAATGTGTCAAACTAACGATTAAATATTATATGTTAAAAAAAGTATGGCAAAATAAAGTATATAATATAATTTAAATATTGCTGTCTATAACCACTGCTGGGTTAGACAAAATTTTAATTACTTATTCTAATTTCAAAGTTTGTAATAACACTCTATTTAACTGTATTCTCTAGTCATGATATTATATACTTAAATTCAACATCAATTTTCTAAACATATTATTTAATTGTTAATTTGACACATTTAATGGGTTCATTTAATTTCCTACATTCTTATAAAATTATATTTGCATTTTTAATTGCTATAATAATTTCAATATTCACTATATTTTTGTTTATTCTCAAATATGTTTTTTTATCCATTTTAAATGTGCTTATATTTCATTTTATTATTTATATTTCCAGGTTTAGTCATTCGTTATTAATTAAATTTATATTGTTAATAATCCTATTTTGAGCATCTTGTGACAATTAAAACTAAACACATAGTAAATTTATAACAGCCATATCTATACTGTACTCAGTGTACTTATTTTATGTTATTTATTGTATACTTTGCCAGGCACTTTCTGTTATTATTTCAAAGTATTAATTCTTCATTTTGATCATCTATATCCATTAAATCAAACAATTATATATCAAAGTCTTATCTATTATTATTTATGCTCCTTACTTTAGTTCATATTTTAGAATGTTTTTAAAATGTTATAGGTGACAAAGCTAAAAATTTCTATTTATTTAAATTACTTATAGAATGAGTCAATTCAAATAATAAAATGTAAGTAATTAATTCACAAACATACAAAGCAATGTAAAATAATTAATTGCCTCATGAAACTTGGATATATTTATGTCATGCACTCAATTTTGTTCTGCCTCAGATATACTTTTAAAATATGTTATCATAATTCCATTTTTTTTTAACAGGTACAAAAAGTCCATGATTTAACACAGATATAAGTTAAACGAATTTAAAGGTACACTCCATTTACCCTAAAAGATAGCAGTCTTACTTTAATGGATTAAACCAAGGTCCTATCTTATAAAATAATAAGCTAAGTCATAGTTGAACAATGAAAGGTAAGCTTGTTCGGGGTAAATAAAGGTACATGGCTGCAGCAATTTGACTTATGACTGACCCCATTTATCAAACATCACCTTAAACATAATAGTCCAGTCATTTTATGATTTGACCTGAGCAAAATTGCAATGCAATTGATTTGTTTTTGTAATTTATTTAAAGATGTGTGTAGAATAACATACCCAAAATTGCGAAGAATCGCTTCACGGGAAATATGGAAAAATCCTAGATGGATGCCGAAATGGCTCTTGCCGATTCTTTATGCATAAATAACATCAGCTATTTTCCAAGAAGCGATTCTTGGCGATTTTGAGTATGTTATTCTACACACATTTTTAAGTATGTATTACAATAAAAATCAATTGTATTGAGTTTTTCCCAGGTTCAGTGGTTTTTATTTCATAAAATAACTGAACTTTAATAAACTGATGCAGAGCTGACCGTCATCACTATTTTGTTTGGTTCAATCAGAACTTGTTTACCATTAATTATTCTTTGAAACAAACAAAGCTGTCAAAAATACTTCATATCTAAGCATCATTTGACTCACTTTTTAAAATTGTGCTGAAACCTTTGAAATTAATTAACAATGTAAGTCGTAGCCTTTCTGTGTGTAACTTGTTTAAAAGTAGCTTAATGTTTAAAAATACAAATAATTTACTAAAATTGTCACCTAAGGTTCTGAAAATAAGATAATAAAATGACATTACATAATTATGTTCTAAAATAAGTATGTGTACCAATGTTGGCTAAATAATTATATCTTTTTGTTTTCGTCTAGTTATAAACACCGTTTATTTTATTTCATAATGCTGGCCAGTATAAACTTTTTTAAAGCACTCTGTCTTCACTACTTGTTCGGGTTGTATGCCTATGTACTAATTACACTGTGTTCGGGCCAACTTTAATAAGAGTACATTTATGTTTTGAGCACTAAAACATACTTGAACTAGTTTAATTTAAACTATGAACAAACCTGAACCTAATATGTATGTACTGTCTGTACGTTATATACTCCAATGCAGGGAAAACATGGTTTTAGAAGTATATAATCAGATATTTAAGTTCTATTAAAGAATACTCAAGCCTATGTTTGATAAAAATAAAATCAAAAATATAAAAACTATTATTTATCTCTTAAAATATTCAGTTTTAGATTTCTTAAAAATAGTCTTGAAATGTAAATGAAGCTCTCTTTATTATGTTAATGAATCTTTCAACACAAACTAGATGGGGTGCTAGTGAGCGTGAGTTTAGGGCAGTATTTTCGAAGTTTTTATAGGATAAACATTTTTTGGCAAAAATAGATCAAATATTTCTTCTATAGAAACATAGAGTTTAGTTTTCCGCACATGCTAATCTAAACAGTTCTTTAATATCTGTCAAGGGTGTCCTGGAATTTAGTGACAACTTTTTCTCTGCATTTAAAAAGTTTGTCACCAAATGCCGCTATGCTCATGAGAGATATTCAAGAACTCTTGAGATTAGCATGTGCAGAAAACTAAACTCTATGTTTCTATAGAAGAAATATTTGATCTATTTTTGCCAAAAAATGTTTATGCTATAAAAACTGCAAAATTAATGCACTAAACTGGTGCTCACTAGCACCCCACCTTAAGGAATTGGTTTACACAGTAGATATTGAATTATTGTATTGAAATGTATACTTAAAATGTAAAGTGTAGCTGCCCTATTTTGTAGAGCTATCATTGCTCATTGCATAAACATCCATGTTCCTCCAACCAGAATAATGTAGGTTTACAACCACAATTTGTTACTCTGCTTGAAGATGTTCAAATCAGGGCACTGCCTTAGCTTGATACGAGTGTTGAACAGCAAATTGCTATACCATCACAGACTCCAAACCTCTTATTTCAGTCACGAAATGGGCACCTTACCACTACACATATCTTGTAAACAAAGAAAGTACCAGTATGTAAACCTTTCTCTTTCCCTGTAAGATAGTTTTCTTTATTGGGTTTTTTATGCAGTTTAACAGTCCTTGATAAAGCTAAATGTGGATTTCTCTTAAAATTCCACTTCATTATGAGCAGTAAGTTGTGAAGCACTTAGAATAACTTTTCCACTGATAAACTTGGCATCGAAGACCAATAGTATCACAATAATAATATGACTAGTTACTGAATATATTTGTCCCTAAGCGAGATAAATTATGTGTTGTTAATTTAACAAGCATTTAACTATTGTGTCCTTATTAGTGGTATAGGGATGATTACAGTAGGCTTTCTACCAAATGATATCCTTTCGGCTGCTATGGGCCAGTTTCTTAGTCATACTTACCACGCCTAAAGTACAGCTTGATACTAAATACAAGATGACACCTATCTAAACTCAAATGGAATGAGCCATTTTCACATAGGAAACTAACCCATTCCATTCTGGACTAGGTAAATTTTTCCTGTAGAGGAAAATCCCGTTATAAGCGGCAGATGCCTTCCCAAGAATTACCCCTTATAACGATTCAGCATAAAACAGGAATCTCTTACCACGTAAGAATAAGGATTATGTTCCAATTCATTCAATAATTTGCAGCTAATTTTTAATTATAAAAACTTTTATAAGGTTAATTGGAATAGAGCACTAGGCTAAATCATGGTTTAAATTAGGCGGGATAGCCAGCACACTTACCTTGGTGATACTGGAGTAGAAATTGTTTAGATAGAACACTATAAAACACACAAACACATTTTTAAGGACAAGCATTGACTGTCACAGACAGCTTCATCAGGCCAAGAGAGTAGACTGATGCTTGGTTGGCCTGATGAAGCTGTCTGTGACAGTGAAAGCTTGTCCTTAAAAATGTGTTTGTGTGTTTTATAGTGTTCTATCTAAACAATTTCTACTCCAGTATCACCAAGGTAAGTGTACCGCACAATAAGCTGAGGCTTCGGTGTGGGCAGGCAGGGGGAATGGACCCTCCTGTTTTGTCTCCCTGTAACAATTTAATCTAATCTAAATCTAAGGTAAGTGTGCTGGCTATCCCTCCTAATTTAAACCAAAAAAGTTATATTTAAAAAACCTAAAGAAACAACTAAAGTATACCTAATGAAAAGAAATAAAGAATTGTAATGTTTTTTTCATTTATTATCATTTCAAGTATCCTTCTAATTACTGTCGAATAATTCTGGCGAAAGTCTAGGCAGCTGTCTTCCCCTTGAAGCTAAAAATGGATTAACGGAATTCCCAGAAGATGTGGAACATGTAGTCGGAGACTTTGGGTCAGCAGGTGTGTGACCATCAGTTGAAATGCTGTGTGGTTTAGAAAGACGGCGGTTACAGTGGATAAGAATTCGTTCGAAAAATATTTCTTACAAATTTCTATGAATAGGTCAGAAAATGTTCGTAAGACAGAGTGGTTACATTGGATGCAAAAACGCGGTAAGGGTACTTACAGAATCTTCAGAATGTTTGTTGTTTCAACCAAGTGCAATGGATCTGTTGTCTGAATTTTACTTTTTGGGAAGTCCTGCATTAAAGTTTCTCTTGTTGGACAAGAAATGTGAATGGGTGAGCAGCTATTTTTCATCAAAGAATGAGAACGAGGAATTCAGGAGTGATTACCAGAGATTTTTTGAATATACTCAAACTAAACAATCTACATTCGATTATATTTTAAAAGCTGTTGAACCATTACTCCATAAATCCTCAAACAAACTCAACTTACCGCCAGAAAAGATCTTACCAAATAGACATAATAGTTCCACATTTATTAATTAGTAGGAGATGCAGCATATCCCTTAAAAACATATTTTATGAGACCATTTTCAGGACAAGACCTCTATAGAGCAAGAAGTTTTTAATCAAAGTCTTTCCCGAGCAAGACACCTTGGTGAAAGCGCTTTCGGTATTATTACCTCAAAATGGGGAATTCTCAAAATGGAAATAGAAAATTGTCCTTAAAAAGTCAATTTAATTGTAAAATCAATTTGCTTACTTCATACCATTATTATTGATGTACCAGATGCTTTTGAAAACCATGAAAGTCTACACCACTTTCAAAACAAAAACAAAGGACCATGATATTTCAACAAGGCTACTAAAACAGCCTATGAAATTTGAAATAATCTTGTACAATATTTTAATCGTGAACTATAATAAATAAATCATGCTTTTAAGGTGAGCAAAAAAAGAGTGTTTTATTTTTATATACTTAAATAAACAATTTTCAGTTGTTAATTTTGTTGATTTTAAATATAAGTCACTAATAGAACTGTATCAGATCCAAGAAACACACAAAATAGTATTTTTTGACTTAGTTTCTTTCTCCAATGCACGATTAAAATGTATTATTATTATTATTAGCACCGCGTCTTACTACCCGTTCGGGTTATACGCACTTACGCTAATGTGTAATGGTAGGGTGACTGTGAGATGAAATGGAGGACCTACAGTTTAACGTGGAATCCGAACCACGGTGGAGGCCTGGCATTCCTCACATTCACAAGTTGTGATTAATACACGTCTTGTCAGAGGTGAAGGAAGGGTTTGGTAATCAGATAAATCTGTGTCGGGACCGAGGATTGAACCCCGGACCCCTAGCACAGAAGTCTGACACCTTACCCCTAGACCACCAGGTCACCCTAAAATGTATTAAATAACGTTATTTACCTGTTGATTTTATGTTTCCTGCCACTTCCTTCCATAATTTCTTGTTCAGCTCTTTATTAAGACCCGCCTCAGTGGCGTAGTTAGCTAACACACTAGTTTTGTGTTGAGCTTGACTGCCGAGGAAGGGGAGATTGAGGTTCGAATCTCGGTCGGGTGAACTGGGGAGGGTTTTTCCTAAATGGTTTTCCACTCTCCCTCCCCGAAAATGTGTATTTACTTCCTCTAAATTCAACCTTTCCAATTCCTAGACTATTAGTGTAATTAGTTCTTAAGCGTTAGACCAAAAGGGTAGTAAGACGCGGTGCTAAATTAAAATCTTTACTATGGTATTGCTTACAATTTTAATCCCATAATGATCTGTCAGCAACCAATGATATTAGCTTCTCACAATTTATTTTGACACCAAACACTTATATTTTCTTATGAAATTTGATGATAAAACAAAATATTTTGTTCACATAGAAAAATCGTAAGACTTCTTACAAACACAACTCATAGGAATATATTGCAAGAAATATAACCACATACATACAAATTTATTGAGTTGTTTACTCATTATGACTTTGTGAGAGTTTGTAAGATTTCTTATGAATCATTTTTCGTACGAATTCTTATCCAATGTAACCGCAGCCTAAGGAACGCTTTAATAAAGGATTGAGTTGCCATCTTTAATTTTTTACTATAAAGATCTTTGTGATATTTTAGCACATTCTCTACTTCCCTCCTCACTTTAGAACTTTTCAATAAGTCAAGGACGTGTTCATCAAAAATATTAATTGTTGAGTCAATCATTTTGAAGGCCTTGGACATAACTTTTGTTGTGGGGGTTCTCAGAGGCTCTATTGCTGGACAAAATTTTTATTCCTCTCTAATATTTTCCTCTTTGATAGCCACTAGATCTTTGTTTGTCAAATCCTCTTTATGAAAGGTTAAGAGCTCATCTACATTTTCTTCATCAACATCTGTGAATCCAATCTGTTGTGCCATGTCTACAAGCTATCTCCTTGTGCGACTAAGCTCATTCTCCAGTAGAACGTCTGGAATGCCTGCTACAGCTTCAGGCCATAGTTACTTCCATTCACCGCATGCATTGGCGATAGGTTTAATTCTAGGCCTTGTGAATGATATTGATCGCAATCCTAATGTTAAACTGGCGCCAAAACTCCTTAATGATAAGTTTATCATCTGTATCACACTGTTTGATAAGCATTGAGAAGGTTTTGCGAAGATAATAACTCTTAAAAGCAGCGATCGCTTCTTAGTCTATGGGCTGAACTATAGATGTGGTGTTGGGAGGAAGAAATAAAACTTTCATATTTTCATTTAACACCGCAACAGCACGAGGATGACTTGCAACGTTGTCAAGCAAACTAAGAATTTTAAAAGGAATTTTTTCACTATTACAATAGGTCTTCTTCAACTCATCCTGAAGATCTCTGGAAAAATACTCACAAAAAATTGTAGATGTCATCCATCCTTTATTGGATCTCCAAATAACAGGCAATCTGGTTTTAACGTAAACCTTTTAATGTACGAGGATTTTCTGAATGGTAGATTATGAGGGGCTCTAACTTGTAATCCCTGGAAGCGTTTCCTCCAAGAAGTATGCAGCAGTCCTTGGCCACTTTGAACCAAGGTGCTGTTTTTTCTTCGACAGAAATAAATGTACGATTTGGCATTCGTTTCCAAAACAGGCCAGTTTCGTCAAGATTAAATACCTGCATTGGTGTGTATCCTCCCTCTGCAATGACTTGTTTGAATGTGGTTTGTTATAATGTCTCACTTGAAATATGGTCTGCGGCAGCCGTCTCCCCAGTCAGTTTTAAATTGTGCAGTGCACGTTGATTTTTTGAAACAACTAAACCAACCTGAACTTGCTGAAAAAGCTGCTGGTTCTTCAGCATCTTTTTTGAGATCTTCATACAGACTCTTCTCTTTCTCTTGAATAACAGCTCCAGGGAGTGGCATGTCGTTCTGGTCGTGATGTTCTATCCAGTTCATTAGCATTTTCTCCATTGCACCCGACAGTAATTTAGTCATTCTAGTTACACTAAGATTCATAGAAGATTGCACATTTTTAAGAATTGATTCCCTATTAGCACAAATAGTTCTTACTGTCGGATCACTCAGTCCTATGATGCGTTGAATGTCAATGCTACGCTCACCTTGATCAAACTTATTCAGAACTTCTAATTCCACTTCTAACAAATGTGATTTCCATACTATTTTCGCAATTTTACCACTTTTCACATTCGTTGGATCACAATCTTTGCGTTTTCCCGAAATTTTGTGTCTAAGAAAACAACAAAAGCACAAAAATAATATGCCGCCTGAAGCTTTGTTACTACATTGTCAAAAGAGCTTGCGTACAGCACTGAGCTGCAAAGAGTGGGAATGATGCGCACAAAAAGATGTGCACAGAGTATTTTGAAAAATGAGGGAGTTTGCAAGTGTTTCTATCTATCAAACAACAAGTGAACTGTGCAGTTTCCTTACACCGTTCCATCATTTCTCCTCACAAATCAAAATCCGCATATATGGGATATATGCGGATAACAAAAGTGTGTATAGTGGGGTTTGCCTGTTTTTGGTAACGAAATGCACCTGAGGTGTGCTAAGTCTTACTATGAAACTGGCCCTATTAAATAAATGGTAATATGTATATTGGTAATTGTCAGTATTAATAGTATCACTTACTTAAGTGCTCATATTGTCCAAGGCATCAAGCTCACAATATACTAGATTGCTGATGACGAGCTTGAGTTTCAAATCTCGGTCGGGTGTACTGAGGAATTTTTTTAAAATGACTTTCCACTTTGCTTCCATGCAAATTGGTGCATTTACTCTAAATACAACCTTACTCAAACCTTAACCCAATAGTAAAGATATGCTTCAGATAATCCAAATGGGGGTAGTGCCGTGTCAAGGTTGGAAGATCATGGGTTTGAGATGAATTCTCGCCTACGTAGCTATTGCCCTAACCCAGACGGGATAAAAGGTTTCCTGCCCCTGCCTCTGGGAAGTTCCTCATCCAGTAATCCTGGCAGAGTGCCTCCTTATGGCGGCCCCTGGGCAGCATTCAGAGGGTTTAGCCAATGGGCGGCTAAATCTCTGTTGAGGTCGTCTGTGTGGAAGTGAATGGGGATTAGGGGGCCTCACTATTCGCCACACACTAAGCAGTTTGGTAGCTAGTACCTCCCGAGAAAGCTGGTCAGGCCACCTCCCCGAGGTCCCCACTGGGCAACTTTGGTGGAAAGCCCTTTTAGGGTGATTCCTAAGGCTAAGCGCCTAACCTCTTCTGAGGTGTTAGTGCCCCTTCATGAGCGTTCCAGCATTTCTGGAAGGGGACAACTCCTCCCGCCGAAAGAAGCTGACCAAGGTGAGGAGGAGTAAGGGGGCTTCTTACTGTCTGGTGATGATAGGGATTGACGTCAGGTACAAAGTCATTGGTCTCTACAATGCCAGCTACATTTGATCACATAGCTATGCTAAGAAGACACCGCCATTATGGGTTGGAGGAGCCTTGAAAAAGGTATTTGTTCCTAAGATGCTGGCTGCTTGACCCGACATGGTGGGTGAGTTTCCACTTTGAAAAGTCTCCAACTTATATAAGGTGCCTAGTGATGTAGCAAAGTCCTTAATGATGACCTGAATGAATAATAAGACAAGGCAAACAAAACATAATTGACTTGCCGATCAACAGAATGAGGAGTGATTTTAGTTCATTTCCCCAACATTCACTTGGATGGAGATAATATAGGAAACAAAAGAAGAACTCTCTACAAATCTGATCTCCTGGGTTAGAGCTTAAATTACTCGTGCAAACAACCCTGACTTTCAGACCTATATAAAGATGTCACAAAATACATCTTAAAAGCACTGATAATTTACTAATTTCCAAGAGGTCCAAAGATATAAACAAATTTATGCTTTAGTTTAGTGTTACAGCCTTATCAATTGGTTGTGTCTGTTTTTTAGTCTTATTACCAATATTTCTCTCAAGAGTAAAAATAGATCAGAGGTAGAAAAAAATCATTATAAAAGTATAAATAGTAAAAATAAATGAATCTACTCTTTTTCTTCGTTGAATGCATTGAAGTTTTTTTTTAGTTTATACATTGTATTAGATGTTGCTTAATATATAAGGTTGAGATGAGAGGTAGTTGTAGAGGAAGTCTGCATTAATTAGTATAGAGAGGGGATGGAAAAACCATGGTGACCAATCATAAGTGGAAAAATTGTCCTCAGTGCAACTGGACGAGATTATAACCTAAACCCCCATCACAATCAATCTAGTCAACTGCGATCCTGGTGCCTTAGACTGTGTTATCACCAATATCTGTTGCATTCAAGAAGTAAAACTATTCATATTGTGAAGATATTTATTATTTGTAACTACCTGCTGATACATTTTGTCCTGATGGGATTGGTGTGAAGCTGTCCTAAATAAGCTGCCAACGCATCTATCAGCGGCTTGGATACTGACATGTCAAACTGCAACAGAATAAATCGAAAATGTGTCAAGAGTTTGGAGTTTTCAAATAGGAATATAAAGGGTAATTTTTTACTTTGAATGTAGTAAAGAATTTTAGAGCAGTTTGCAATAGAAAATTGTATGCTGAAAACATTAATCCTAATAACTCATTAAATTAAGTTTAAATGTAATTTGAATTGATTCGATTATGATAATAAACATTTACCCAACATTTATGAAACAAAATAACCGATTTTCTGACCTTCAAAATATTGAAAATGTGCTATTCAGCAATACAAGCTTCTTTTATTTTTTTCCTTACATGTCAGTATCATAGTCAGAACAAAAAAGTATATATGATTCTTCAAAACTCGCTAATTAGTGTATAAAATGTTGTATTTTATAGTTTTGAATTTGACCTGCTGTCAATGTAAATGATAAGTCGACTATCCACTTCACTAAAACTTGGTAGTTTTGTGCTAACTTTCTCATGTGTTTTCTGTGAAGTGCAACATACTGCAACACTAAATTTATGAGTAGCTTTAGATATAGTAATCAACTCTATTAATCCTACAATTTTAAAACTATCTTGGCCCAATACTTTTTTGCATTTCCAAATGAGAAACACCTCATTAAGTTGAAAAATCAAGAGAGGGGTTGAAATACAGATGATGGAATTAAACTAACCCCCCCTAACCTATCTCTAAAGTACACACACCCAAACGAAAATGTTTAACCTGATTAATAAAGTGTACATTAGGTGAACACTTTTACACTCAAAATCTAGCTCATCAGTACCGTAGAGTGGGGTGACTTTGATTCCCCTTGCTTTGTCTGTTATTTTGATAATTCATTCAATAACTTGTATGGATTTTTAATTTAAAAAATTTGCAGGGGGTCATTCTGATGTATATTTGTTTGTATTAGGATAAATGGTCCTTTGGAAAAAGGATTAATTCTTGTGCAGATCCAAGTTTAATATCTTCTAAGAAAATTAGTTATAAAGTGTAGCCTTCAAACTTTTGAATGTGCAAACTTAAGTATAAGTATTAATAGTATTTTTGAATTTTATTATGAAATAGTGGTTATCTGTGACAGTCTTGGCTCAAAATATAATTTAATTGTTCAACTAGTTTCAATAGAATGTTTGTTTTTATCATTTCCCAAGCTGTTGTGGTTTCTACACTAAAGAAAATGGATGGACAAGATAATGCTATACAGTAGAACTTGCTTAGTGGATTTAGAGCTACTGGTTTGGTCCTCTTTGATCCAGATAAAGTAATTTCCAAAGTTTCTGGCAATGATAGTGACAATGCAATAGTAAATGATAGTTTGATTTAATATTTAAAGAATACAAGGTATGGTGAGGGGAAAGGAAACCAAAAGAAAAGGAGGAAGATGGTGGTTGTTCCTGGAAAGAGTATAGCTGCTCGCAGAAATGAAGAAAGTTACAGTGATACAGATGTACATTCTACAATTTCATCCAACAACTCTGAACCAGAAAATAATTTAATGAATGCAGTTGAGGAGGTGCAATTTGAATTTCTGCAGCCTACTCTTGAACACATCAATATTGGAAATTATGTACTTGTCAAAGTTTTATCTGTGAAACGCAGGTCTGTAAATTTTCATTATTCTGCCTTGATTCAAGATAAAATTGGTGACAAAGAATTTAAAGTGATGGAAATTAAATCTAGTGACAATACAACAACCGTTTTCAAATGTGTGGAAAAAGATGTCTTCAATGTTGAAACCGGTGATATTTTGGCAACTTTACCTGAACCAGTCGTGAAAAAAATCTGGGAACCGGTTTTGAAGGAGAAGTTAGTGTAAAAGCATGTTAGTTACGGCTGCATGGTAAATATTACATCCTTAGTATGGTAGCAATATTGTTTTTAAAACCTGTTAAAGTTACATTAACTTACCTAAATTTATTCAATAAATGTATTTTGCACTAAACATTGATGATAAAAATTATAAATTAAAAATGTACTACCACTTTATTGTAAGAAATGTAGTTAAATATGAACTGTAAATGTTAAAATTGTATTGTATCCAAACAAAATAAAACTTTGATGTGTGAAACTCTATGTGATCAAAGTCACCCCAAAGGTTAGTTGAATTAAAATTGCTGTTTATTAAAAACCAACGAATGGATTTCAAAATGGGGTGAGATTGATTCTTTTGGTCTTAGTTCCTTTAGTTTTTAAGCAATACCAAGTGGTGTATCAAAGTGACCCCATCCTATGGGGTGACTTTGATATACCTTTTTTTTTTCTGCCTTGCTTGTCAAACTTTTGATAAAATTGATACTGAATATTTGTATGCTAACGTGACACAATTAATAATCCATTTTTATTTCAACTTTGTCTCCAAATAGCTACACTAATGTACAAATTTATCAGTCACCCCACTCTACAGTAATGGTATTAAATATAGCTGATCTAGACAAATCAAATGAATCAATATTTGTAATATTGGGGTATTAATTGCCCCTCAAAGCTACCAAAATACATGCTTTCTGTTACATTAGAAATAAATTTCAAGTCAAATAATCACACAGGTATGAAGAGATATTGTGTTAAGATACTAAAACCTAAAGTTCATTTTAATAATTGTATTTAGTAGTATACATGCAGAGTGAAAACTTTTGCTTTACAGCAAAATAGTTTTTGATAAAAGACTTTCACTTCACTTTATGCGACTACACAAACTTTTCCACAATCAATGTAGCTTTGTGATAGAAAGTCTTATATAATCAAATTAACTTTTTCCAAGCAAGAGCTATATATTATATTCTTATTTTAACAAATATTTGGCTATCACCTTTACAAGTTCTCATATAGTAGCACACTAGTGTCTAGAATAGAAAGACCTTGGAGTTGACTTATCTTGGAAGTGCGGTCATTTCCGATAGTGAGGTTTTAATGACTTTTAAGTGTTAGTGTGTAAATTAGAATTTTTGAAATTGATAACTAAGCAGTTTGAAAACTATATTTACGGATGCACAAGAGGGGATATTAGTACCTGAAACTTGAAGTAAGCTCAAATTCAATTTATTTTTGTACCAAGTGAAGACAAAGTTTCAACCTCACAAGGATTCAGTATTGTGCCTCAACAATACTTATGTCTGCAGCCAGTTACTAATAAATCCTGCATTTTACAGATTATTCACAATATTAATGTCAACATCCGACTACAAGAATTTTAGCTCATTGATAGCAAAATTGGCATACAGCCCAAATGGGTAGCAATATGCGGTGAAAAAAAAAATTGATTTTTTTTTTTTAAATTTAAAAAAATCGTTGATCCTATTTTACTGTTTAACTATAGTGAAAAGCTCAATCATATTCGAGAACAATGAAATAAGTTTAGATTTAAGTTGAATGTATTCATTGTTTAGTACTTTGTAATAGAAAATCTTATAGGCAATGTATATATCAACTAATGGAATTAAGTATTTGAACCTTGATATCCACATAAAGTTTTTATTATCAATTAATAAAACCTTTGGCTAAAATAATCTTTAAAAGTTTAAACATGTAATTACAATCATCTTTAAACAACATGCAAGTTATGAATTGCTATTAAAGAGTAAGTTTACTATTTTTGTAGGACGGTATACTATGGATTAATCTAAATGGAAAGTTCACTAATTTGTGTCTTTATAAAATAAGATTTATTTTATAAGTTTATTTATGACTCAAAGATGTCAATATTTAAAATTATAATTTGATTACTAAGATCATACATCATAGGTACTAGTTATCACCTGAAAGATAATGTCTAATCACACCAGGTTCCTCTTTTTTACAATCGGCTGCCACACCACTGGCTTTGAGAAGCTTATAAAATGTAACTTGACACAAAACACATATGTGTGCATTGAGAACTACTTGTTATAAGGAAAGTGCCATAGATGATAGAATTTCACAACCAGTGGTGCATGTACTCCCGAAAAATGTTACTTTAGTAAAGTGTTACTATATAAATTGAATAACTATTATTTTAATTAGATGACTATATAAATTGAATAACTATTATTTTAATTAGATGACTATATAAAAAAAATTCCCATATAAAATATATTTTCGTAATTAGTGCATGTGTATAATAAACTATTATATACTTAAGTAGACAAAATATTACATATCCGGTAAGAATACATTAAAAATAATAAACTATGTTTGACAAAAATTAAAAGCACAAATGTATAGTAAAATTAATGGACCAGATTACTAAATATATATTAAAACCACAAACTATTCACAGTTGAAATATAAACACAAAGTTGTTATCAATATTATAAAAATTTACTATTAAAAACTCGATTAAAATGTTTATAAAATTTAAAAAGTTATGAGATTTAACATTTAAGAAAATCGAAAAATAAATAAATTAAATACTATTGTCAGTTATTTAATCCACCGTGCCTTCATATACATTTCATTGATGGGAGATCTTTCGGCAATTCTTGCCATCATCAGCCTGGAAAATTAGAGTGGTGGGTCTCATCAGAGTTATAAAACACGAATGAGTCTAATGGTTTCGATTTTCTTATATGTTTAATGTCCTTTATAACTTTTTAAACTTTATAAACATTTTAATCAAGTTTTGACTATTTATTTTTATAATATTGATGACCACTTTGTGTTTATGATCCAAACTGTGAATTGTTCTTGGTTTTAATATACATATATTTAGCAATCTGGTCCATTCATTTTATTATAGAACCGTGCTTTTAATTCTAAATATTGTCAAACATGATTTATTGAACAGTGCCTCAGGACAGTAACCAAAATGTTTTCTAAGATTATTAAAAATAATTAAGGTTAATTAAGTTAAATAAACCATTTATAATGTTTAGCAATAAAAAATTGATGTAAAGTGTATGAATGAAAAGCATTCTAAAATATAAATAAGGTGCAAATATTGCCAAAACACGTAAGATATTGAACAGATATTCCCATTTAAAGTAATGATAATAATGTGTTTCTTCAAGTATGGTAATAAAATACATTTGATGGTATTAAGTAATTTATTTACAAATATGTGCATAACTATGTTACATGTAAATATATAGCAATAAAGTAACCTCCATTTTATTTAGTAATTTATTAACAAATTGTCATATTCAATGTATCGACAATGTTAGTAATATAATATAATTTAGTATTAAGTACACTATATACACAACTTAAGCATTAATGTTTGAATTAAAGCTTCACATTATAAAATGCTACTATAATCACTTTTATAATACAAGGACAACATAATTACTTGGCTCATTCAATCTCTGGGGCTATAGGTTAGTTAGGCACTTATGGGATCAAAAGATGATAGTTTTAAAAATATAAACATATTGATAGCGAGTTTTATAATTTTGATTTTACACTAGCAATAGGATATTAAGAGCTTTGGGAACATTGCTACAAACAATCAGGCTGGCCACAAAATCTCCTAATCCAAAAATCTGAATTTCCCAAACTAAAACCGCGATTTTTTTTTAAGATTTTTTTTTAATCAGTGGGGAGGAACAGGTCAAAATGGTAGACAAAAATGGGAATATTGTGGTAGAAAAGGAGGAACTTCAGAGAATTGTGGAGGGAACATTTTCAAGACATGCTGGATTCTAACAAAACATCTGAGAAACAAGAAGAATATGAAGGACACACTAGGCAATAAAATGTGAGGGAGGTGGAAGAGGCGCTGAAGAGCATTAAGGGAATGAGGGGAGATGGGGGAGGCACCAGGAGCGGATAAAGTGGAGATGATGTTTAGTGAAAATATACTGGAGAAAAGAATTAGAGGAACAGTAAAAGATGGTGTATTCAGACTAGGAAGGTTCACGGTATATGTCATATTTGCTGTAAGACAATTGCAATAGAGACACTATGAATATGGGAAGGACCTGCTGATGGCCTTCCTGGATGTTAGAATGCCTATGACAGTGTGTACAGATGTAGAGTATGGGAAGTACTTAAGAAGAAAGGAGTGTGGGATGAGATGGTAAGTAGAGCGAAGAATACGTACAAAGGGAGTGTGAGATGTGTGAAAGTGGGAGGGGAGAGTGGTTTTAGTTAAGAAATTACATGAAATATTGTTCATTGTGGTGATGGATAAAATAACGAAAGAAGTGGTAGGAAGGATCATGGAGGGAAGTATGAAAGCAATGGTGTTTGTGGAAGACTTGATTGTATGGCCTGATGAAGAGATAGAAGTTCAGGAGCAGGTGGATGCGTGGGATGAAGTGGTGGAGCAGTATTGAATGAGGTTTAATAAAAGGAAAAGTGAGATGGCGATTATGACAAGAGAAACAGGTGTATGATTGGTGTGATAGTAGAAGGGGAGCAATTTAAGATAGTGGAAAGCTTTGAATACTCGAGAAGTATGATAGAAAAAATTCGAAGAAGTATAATTTGGAGCAGGGATGTACCAAAGAAGTGTAGAAAGACGTGATCTACAAGACGTACTATGTACCAATAGATTGACATACGCAAGGGAAACGTTGGTAGTGAATGAGTAGTATAAAAGAAGAATTCAAGCCTTTTAAATGAAACTTCTAAGCAGTACTATAGAAGTGGACAAGAATGGATAAATTGATAAATAAGAAGGTGAGAGGAATAGTTAAGGAAGAACCAGTTCAGGACAGGATAGAAAAGTCACGACTAAGGTGATCAAGTCATGCGAGGATAATGAAAGAGGAGAGGATACCAAAGAAACTGTTGGATATTTTAAGTTGGGGGCAGGAGGCCAAAAGGAAGACCTAGGGACAGATGGCTGAAGGGAGTGCAGAGGAGGGTGGAGGAGAGAGGAGCAAATTGGGTTTTGGTAAAGGAGAGGAGGTGGGGAGAAAGGAGAGGAGGTGGGGAGAAAGGAGAGGAGGTGGGGAGGATTATGTTCCAAACAAACCTGACCAGAGCTTGTAAACTGTTCATCATGATAATGATGTAGTGTTAAGTTAAAACTTGCAATGTTTTCCTCGGGGTAGCATTTGTTTAGTTTCAGATATTGTGACAAGGTTGTGTTTTAAAATGTGTAATGATACACATTTCAGTATCATTTGAATTAAATGATTTTATTGCCTGCATCTTTAATTTATTTTGTGCAATTTGATGTCACAAAATATTTCTTTTTTACACAAAGTTTAACAAAATCTAGCTATTTTTTCAGTCATCTAGGGATAAATAATATCAGTTGCAGCGCCTGTTTTTTAACTAAAACCTCACACTAAGCCATTAGATTTGTGTGTTCATGAAATGAGGAAAAGAAAGTATTTCACTAATCACTACAAACAAGGCAGAAATCCCTCTCACAAAGGGGTAATCTGCTAAGGCTCTCTTGAAAATATTTATATAATATGAACACACAGTAGAAAAATAACATTGGCATATAAGAGAGCTTTTTCTATGCAAACTAACGAGTAAACAACAGAAGATTAATGTGACAAACAACAAAGGAGTTTTTTTAACCCAAATGTGATAGCCTTTGATTAATTACAGTAGTAGTTAAAATTTAACTTTATTAAAAAGCTATGCAAACTCATCTAAAAGAAAAAGCAACAAGGAATTAATATGTGTGTGTGTGTGTGTGTGTATATGTATATATAAAGATTAAGAAGGACACCTGACTGTTACAAAAAATGTTACTAAAAATAATTTAATATAAAGTCATATGATCATCTGGTATAATTTTAATAAATATTACACCTGCTCCGGTGGCCGCATGATCTAAAGCAGTAGTTCCCAAACTGTGGTTCGCTAACCCCGTAATGGCGGATTTTTCCAGCACTTTGTGAGGAAAGGGGAAGCATTTACAACTGTTTATCGTCTTACAATGAAGTCAGGTGGTTATTTCGGGGTAGAAATCTTACAAGCTTGTTTGAACTTAAACACGAAGTTTTTGTTTTTCTTACCATCCTTCCCTTTCACAAAGCAAAGTTCATGCTAGATCAAATGTGGCTCAAGGCTTTGGCCTATTTGACAGACATTTTCTCAAAAATGAACAGTTTAAACCTCTCTCTTCAGAGGTCAAATATTAGTGTTTTTACTGTGCAAGAACGTATCGAGTCGTTCACAACAACAAAAAAGTTTTGGGAAACGTGTTTAATTAGCAATCAAACGGAGTGCTTTGATACCCTTTACGACTTCATGATAGAAAATCAGCTTTATTTGGACGGAATTATAAAGAACATGGTTATAGAACACTTGAAGGGACTTGGAAAAACCTTCGGAGAATATTTACCAACCATGTCTAATAATAACAATTGGATTCGCAATCCTCTGGAAGAGACAGCAGTTTGAAATCCTCCACATTAAGTGTGAGTGAAAAAGAGCAGCTCCTTGAAATTTCCACTGATTTTGAATTAAAGAAAAGCTATAAATCTTTGTCACTAATTGGTCTCTGGTTAAGTTTAAAGGAGGAGTTTTCATTGTTCGAGAATAAATATATTTTATTACAGCTTTGTTACCATTTTCTTCTATGTATTTGAGCAGGATACTTTTTATTCATATGCCTATTTAAAAAATAAATACAGAAACAGGCTCAATGCTGAAAGTGATTTGAGACCTTATTTATAGTCTGTAGTTCCTGTGGCACTTTATTTATAGTCTATAGTTCCTGTGGCTCTATGCCATCCAAAGCAAGAGCATCCTTCTCACTAAGTCACGTGAAGAGGTGAGTAGCTGTTAAAACTTGTTAACAATTTTGAATCTTAAATCAGCATTGAATTTTGTGATCAAAGGAGGATATTTCAGTTATGTCAATGCAGCAATTTCGAGTACCACTTTAAAAAAACATGTGAAATGTGATAATATTGTGACAGTAAAGATAAGAACATGTTACTACAGTACTTTGTTTATTTAATTTCAGTTTTAATTTACTAAACAAATGTGTAATTATTTGCACTTGTAGTTAAGTAGTTTCAATATTATTCCATTATATTCAGTGGGATATCCAAAAGTACCTACCGAGCTATAGTAGGTTAATTTAAAGGTATTAAACATTTTGATCAAAATTAATAACTATATTTCATAAAAGTAAATGAGTGGCTATGGATATTTACCAGGGGGTTCGTGTATCTCAGATGTTTGTGAAAGGGGTTCGCGAGTCAAGAAAGTTTGGGAACCGCTGATCCAAAGCATCACTTTTGCAATGGACTAGACTGCCGATTACAGGGAGACTGGGGTTCAAATCCCAGTAGGGTGTACTCAGGATGGTTTCCTCTAAGTGGTTTTCCCTAAGTGATTTTCCACTCTCTGTCTATGCAAATGTGGCCTCCATGCACTTCTTGTAAATGTCACCTTCCTTATCCCTAACTCATTATCGTGATTAGTAAATACGAATATAACCTGAACAGGTCAGAAGATGCAGTGCTATAAAAAAAATATTATACTTTCTTTTTGAAAAATAACTTAGATCCATCAAAGCAGCTTTTTACTCGTCCAACAATAAAAAAAAACTAAATATTAAACTTTATAATCTAAAATACTGGTGAAAGATATTTAAACTTAATGTGCTGAAAAGATCAAACTGCCAAATGCTACCCTGCTAAATGATACTTGTGTTGTGCGGATATTATGGGGTTTTTTTTGTTTTTTTAATTAGGTAAAAATGTCAGAGGGTTATAATGAGATATTATATAAATTAATTACAGATTGAAAGCTATTATAAATCACAATTAAGACTCACATGACTTAACATGTGAATATATTAAAGTAACTTTTGTTGGATATGGTTCTTCCTAAGAAAATCTATTTACACAGCTTTTGTTAGTATATGTAGCCAAGAGCAGACTCAATAGTTTGTATAAGAGATGCAACAATACGGTATATAAATTTGAAAATAGATGTTGTAGATTGTTTTTATGATAGATGAAAGTAACACAAGTTCTTTTAAAACTCAATCAAATTTACAAAGTTTTTATATAACAAAGAGCCGGTCAGCAGTTGTATGTATTTGGGTGAAGAAATCTAAACAAACTATAACTCAGCAAAACTAGAACAAATTTAAGGATGGTCAAGTTTTAAATGTGCGTGTGGTCTTCATGAGCCTTTAATTGGTTCAGGTAGGTAGAGGGTATTCCATAAACATTTCACAAACTCATCCATACTATTTTAGTATGGCTAACATTAGTTTTTTTAACAGCAAAAACTTTATGCCTCAATTTATCACTGATTTCTTAACGTATGATCACATAACTTATATCACAGTATTTACAAAATGCATACATACATTATTATGGAATGAATAAATCCTGGCACATTCCATAAAATGTTTCACACAATGTTGATAAAAAAATAAATAGGTACATTTCCATTTTGTTTAAAATTAAAAAATTAGTCTATATACATTTCAAGCAGTACAAGGTACCTCATGATTTAAATAATGTATTCAAATTATACAAAACAAAATATATTTTAGTAAATGTACTGGCAATTTAAAGTTGAGACAAACTTAAATAGGTTATAGCAGCCATGTTTACAGTTGGCACAACTTGATTTCAAAATTTAAAAAGGTGAAGACACCATAATATGCTTTTGTTATAAGCCTGTTGCAATCACTTAAAAATATTTGATAAGTAGCTACTTTAAATATTAAAGTTTATAAGAGTCTTTAGTAACTAAGCTAAATTAGCAATGTTTCAAATTCGCTGCAATAAAATTTATAATAAAATAAAGATTCTGTAAGAGATTAACTAGGTACAGTTGTAAACCATTTATTTTTACAATTGAACTTTGACTCAATTTTTATTTACTAATGTTGACACCCTTTGTTAACAAACTCGTAAGATAACATAAGCTACATATTTCCAAGTAGGCTTTATCTCAGTCATGGTCTTGTGTTAAAACAAAATGTATACAAACACACTACATACGATCCCACAGTGACAAAATCAATGAACCAATAAACATTATGTTAGCCTAGTACCAACACATATTAACCACTAAATGCATACAGCTAAATAAATATTATTCCTCGCCTCCTGTTGTTATTCGCATAAAACTTGTCCTCTATACCCCAATTTTCTTTTGAATGGATATAACTAATAGTTAGAAAAACCTAGGTACTAAATCTACTATCAAGTATTTATACCTATGATATAGACCTAATAATATGGTAAAATGTTATTAATATTTGCTCCCAATGTTAATCAATGTTAATTTGTAAGAAAATCAAGGTATATTTAACATGTGATTTAGAAAGTGTAGGCCTAATAGGTTTAGTTTTAAAGGAATAACGACAGGATAAATGAAAATATCTACATCACAAGAGTTGAGCTAGAACACGCCATTTTTTTAACAAAGCATTACCTAAGAAACCTAAAATTTGGATGACTAAGTGATTGTAAAATGACACCTGGAACTAAAGTATTTTCCGACAATACTATCTATACTTGCCTCACTTTGTGCAAGCATACATACATAAATGTGTGTCCTAGACCTACATGATAAGGATAATTGATATTCCTAAAGGCATGTTAACATAGAAGGTAACCTTGGGGTGTGTAAAGGTTTTTTATCACTTTTCATAAGCCACAATACTGTAGTGACTAAGTAATATAAGCAATTTAACATCCCAAATGTGATCGACCGGGATCAAAACCAGGTTCCAAAAAAAAGCCTAAAAACCTTTCTGGTCTAAAATCAGCTATTTAACACCAAGGTCAAAAGTACTGTGAGTGATTTAGAGATTGAAATATAGCATTGTGTTTCACACTTTATTCAACTATCTATGAGAGCTTTGGTTCCAATCTTGAAGAAGTCAAAAGCTTTTATTTATATGGTGTGAAAGCATTCAGGCATCTAGTCATTTTTTAAACAAATTAAGTTATTTAACAATGAAAATGTGAAGGAAGGTAACTAACGTTTATTTTAGAACACAATTTTGTAGATCCAGAAAGCACGAGTGATTAACTTTTTTATATATTTCAAACGTGATTGGATGACTTTGAATGTGGCTTGTCAACCTTATAATAGAATACACCCTTTAACGTAATGCTGACGCAAAAATCGAGCCAATGATCAGATGGTTTAATTTTGACACACACATTAATTAGGCTGCAACATATTCATTTTAATCACTATAGTAGTAGACATGATCAGCACAGATAGCATAAACTAAAATAATCAACATAATTAGACTTGGTAGAGATTAATTTGTATTTATATTTGGTAGGTACTTTACCCAAAATAGTTAATACAAATACTGAATGAGATATTAATCAACAAAGGCCTTCATTTCTTTCTTTTTTAATTTAATTTTATGGACTATAATATATTATATATTTGATATTTTACAATTTGATATGTATTACAATTGATATACTATGGAATCCACATTTTGCATAAGCATATTAGTAGACACCAATTTGACTAGAATGAATTACACACTATAATATATTAATAAGTTAATTATTATATTGTGATTATAAATACATCTCAAGCACAGCAAAAATAGGTGTTGATCAATAAGGTTCATGTCTATAAATTATGTTAAAATTAATTACTTGAATGTCATTGAGTATTTTAGCTTAAAATCTACCAAGCCTAGAAACATTACAATTCATTTACTTCAACATTCTTGATAAGATAAAGTTAAATTTAAAATAGTTCAGTATGGCTCCACTTCTTGGTGTTTCTGAATTATATACATGTTCATTATATTTGGTGCTTGTTCTGTTCTTTAGGAGTTTCTCTGAATAACGCGCTCAACAGCAGAGTCAAAGAATGGATTCTGACGCCATTTTATTGTTGGTAATTCAGTCCGTTTACATAATTTTTAGGTCCAGCTTTATTTTTTAGCACCACTTCTTACAATTATGGTTGTATGCTAATGGTTTAAGGATAAGTATGGTTGAGTTTTAGAGGAAATGTACCCAAAATTGCATGGAGCAAGAGTGAAAAAACCATGTGGGAAAATCCACCCTCAGAACACACAGCAGATATTCAATCTTCCCATTATCAGAAACCTAGTCTATTGAGAGAGTGATGCCTTTGACCATGCGGCCACCGAAGCGGGTCTTAGATCTAATGCAGACTTAATATATTATATAGTGTAACATGTATTAGGATTTTATAAGAATATGCAATTTTAAAAAAAGCTATGTTCTGCATTCTGCAGATTTCTGTTTTTTGGCAGTCTCGAACTCACCCTGCCATATTAGTGGGGTCATACTGTATTATATTTTAACTTATTCAAGCAAAATACAAATATTGACATTGTTTCTAGTCGGGAAAGTGAAAATAAAATTTAAACTTTACTATTGTGTGAATTGATTAAATTAAAGAATGTATTTACATACATGGTTCAGTTAAATAGGAAGGAACTTTTTCAAAGTTACAAAAGTAAATTAAACAGTTTATCATATAGTACTGATATGTCAAGCCATTTTATCTGCAGCTGTTACTTTGAGATATTTTCAATATCTAGAAAATAATAGTAATAATAAATTAAAATGTTATCACTGTTGACTGAGTTTGTATTTTCTAAAAGTTCCATCCTACCAAAATCCTACCTACTAGAAATAAATGTATCCAAGACAGTCATAAAAATTGAGATTCATGATTCATTAAAAATTAGATTCTCCTAGAATATTGTAGATAGTAATCAATAAAAATGTAATCAAAAGACCTTTAAGAACTTACTTTCTACCAAAATCATTGTACATCTATGTTTTGCTTTGTTGCATGTCTCTCAAAGTTGTTTCTGAATATTACTTATACGATAATTTGTTTCTAGAATTGTTTTGATTTTAACCCTATGTCTTTTTCTAACTGAAGTATTTAGTTTGAAGTAATTAGCAACCAACATCCTAAATTTATTTTTAGTCAATAATGAAAGTAAAAAAAATTAAAATTATTTATGCATCCATGCGAACAGTGTTTTTCTTTACATTAAAATTGGTTCCTTGAAATTGACAATGGAACTAATGTTTTTTTATGTATTTGACTTGATGTGACTCCCATGTTACCTTGAATTAGCAATGAAAAGAAAGTTTTAATAAATAGCTCTGTGTTTTAACGTGTTTTTTTCCTTCCTCTTATTTTTCATCTCTCTGCTCTATTTATCCTTTTTTTTCTGTAAAATATGCATGGCATGTTTGATTTTTTTCCCCTGCTTTTTCTAAATTAAAATATGATCATATCTATAGCCAATGCAATATCTTAATTTGCATTTATTTTCTACACCATGCTTTAATGTTCAAATATTTGCTAGGTAACGTATTTTACCAGTTTTTTTTTATCAAAAAAACTGTTTCAAATGTCTTCTAAATCTACAAGCTTACTAACATAATTTTAAGAGAGTGAAAAATCTAATTCCCAGTTTCTTGTCCAACCCGTAATGGAACGGTGTGATTAGGTAAGTAGGTACCTATAGTCTGCTTTTGGTTGGAAGAACAGTAGAGAAAATTCAAACACACTTATTTGCGGCCAGAATTGATGACATTTTACAATATAATTTGTGGTATTCTATGGGTATTTATAATATCTATCAAAAATGACAGCTGAAGATGGCATGACTTTATGTATGAATATATTAAAATTGTTTTAGTAACTTTAGTAACTAACTTCTACTGTTCTTCCTACCGAAATCATACTATATGTATGTATGTATGTATGTATGTAAAAATCTAGGCTAAAACTTTAGTTCCAGGAAATAGCCTTTAGCTTGACTAACCCTAGTAAAAAATATATATTCAATGCTGTAAATTCTCGCTTTATCATAAAATGTGCTAAATAGATCAGTTTGACAAACTATTACCCGAACAGTTCAAAATTTGATTGAGCAAAATACAACAAATCATCAATCATAACTAAAAACAAACAAAAATTGATTCATAAAACACTTTGTAGGTCTATTAATGAAGTGGTAGAAAAAGTGTGCAAATATTAATAATAGTTAAAAATAGAGACTGAAAAATATTTGTGCTAAAATAAATTATTAGTTTGTTCATATTAAGGTTTATACCTAGAAAGGTTTAACTACAAATATACCATAGCAATAACAAAAGCAGTTTGGTTAAATCAGGGCTTAATTTTAATATGCGACTAGAAATATAAAACTATTCAATAGTAACCCAAATTGAATTCATTAAAACAAGCATTCAAAGTATTAAAGTGAATCATTCTATTAAGCCATAAGTATTATGTACAATATACCATGATATTAAATTTTACAAATCTATCATAAATGAATGTAACTTAGTATATGGAAAAAGAGTAATCTCCCAAATGAGATAATCCAACCAAAAGATATTTTATCACCTAACGAGCAGTAATTTAAGTCATGGTTGGATACAGTTGAAACAGTCATGTGAAAATAGGAAAATACCAATACAGTGTATGTCTGGACAGCTATATAAATATCTTGGTTATAAGCTTTCCTAATTAGTATATATAGAAAAAAATCCCAAATCTTTAAAATAAAATATATCTAGCAGTGTATGAGTTGTAAAATGGTTCTCAAGCTATCTTTAATCAATTTTAGATTCGAGTTAGCTTGTCTAATGATGCTTATCAAAATATGACTATCTCTTATTAAATATGATCTATCAGAGTTTCAAACAAAATCAATACCAACATTTTACATTCATACCTCAATAATCAACACATTTCAGAATTTAAAAAAAACACAATATTTTTTTAAATGTCACAGACTTTACGTTATAAAGAAAGCTACAGTAGGCTATTTAACTTGAATTGTTCTAACTTGAATCCATATAACTTAATATACTTTACTTGAAATAGAATTACAAATATTTATAATAGTTTTCAAGCAGAGCATTTTTTTTATCAGATCCTGGTGGCCTTATTTGAAATCACTAATTTTGAGGAGATAAAAACAAATTCAGAATGAACCACTTCAAAAAATATATATTTGGTTTTATATTGCAACATTTTAATATAAAGCCAATTAAATTAAAATTGAAACAAAAATATATCTAAAAGAAGAAAAATATCATTTTGGTGAGGGATGAAATATTGAGGGCTAAGTAGTCTACATTAGTAAGTATGTGCAAATGCTAACTACACATGCACACAGTTAAACTAATATTAGGGCATGTTACTAAAATAGTAATAGTATACAAAAGGACAGTTTGGGAGTATTATTTTAGGGTAAGCCTTTGATGGGACCAAAAATTTGATCTCAAAATAGTGACACTAAAACCACACAAAGTAAGTTACGTATAGACTATAGACTTATTTTGTTGTAAACTGTGAGTGTATGTTAGTACACTTAAAATGAATTTATAAACAAATGAAAAAATCTACCATTTCCTTTCCTAATTTAAAGAGCCCTACATCAATCAAAGGGTATTTTGGCAACTTTTAATCTTAAGGGTGTGCGAAGACCACTTTTTAAATTCGAAGCGAACTCGAATCGAATATATGAAATATTCTTGACACCGAATCAAAGTTTGAATATTTTCTTTTAGTAGTTTTATGCTTGAAAATATATTATATTGTAGTTATTTATATAACTTAATGCACTAAAATCACTTGGAATATGTTCTAGTGCACCAATGTTTTAAATATTTTGTGTTAGTCTGACAAATTAAGCTATCATCACAACTAACAGTTCAATCACTTCAATTTTTTTTTTTCCTTTTGGATATTAATTTGTAATGTATAAAACAGCTAAGAATGGCTATAATTGAAAATAGAGGAGTCAATATTTTTATTGGCTAAGCTTCGAAAGCCAGAATTTGTTTTTAAGCGAAGTCGAAGCTGATGTTTGTTTCGAAGCCAAGTCGAAGATTCGCACACCCCTAATCCTTATACTGGTTGTGAATCATTTTAATCCTGTTGAAACATTTCTCAAATATGAAAGTGGACGAATATAAGGCACAATGTGAATAACTCATTAAAAGTAACAAGAGCCCAAGTGCTACGCCGCAAGTTCACTCAACTCTCTACCCGCGAGTCCATTAATCACCAAACCTGTTCTTGAACGACTTCGGTTTAGCTGGGCCCGCCTCTCCGCTCCAGCGACTCGCAACTTCTTCTTTTGTCTCTGGTCTCTTCCAAAAGCCGATCCTGTCTGTAAAGCCTCTAACAAACTGTCCATTACTCCCTCTTGAGTCTGAGGTGCATCCATATCAACAAGAGCTTTCTTTCTTTCAACACGCTCACGTTTTTCCTTTTCTGCCTTCTCTTTCGCTTCTTTAGTCCGCCGTATCTTGTCCTCTGCTTCACGCACCTTGATGTTGTCTTTGTGTGCTTGTGAGAAAGCATCTTTAAAGCTTTTGATATCTGAGAAGAATTCCTCTGGGGTGTACTTTAGCTTATCGAAAGTATAAAATTCTGCCAGATCATCATAAAGAGATTCCATATTTTTGAACATATTTTGCATAATTTCAAATTGTTCACGTGCCTCTTTGGCAAAGGAGCCCATTATGTCAATGAACTTGTCATCCTCTGATTGTGGTACTTTGTTGTTGGCGAGGTCAGTTTCAAGGTTGCGAATGTTTGCATCCATCTGACGTAAAGTTTTCTGTATAGTGTCAACACTGACTCGTGATGCGCGATCCACATGGCTTAGTTCTTCATGAAACGACAATAGTTCAGGGAATTTACGCTCAATTGTTTCTACCAAATAATGCATTAGCGTTATTTTATTCTCTATATCCTTTGTGCTTGTTAACTTTGGCAGAAAACTAATCTCAAAACCAAAAGCTTGCCCGTTACGAGAGCCGCTATTCATGTAGTTGCCCATAAGTAAAATTAATTCGAGAATATGAGCAAACTTTTTGCTTTGCTTAACCTCCTCACAAGCTGCTGTGCTTGACACAATGTCGGGTTTTGTATCTTGAACCAATTCACTGTGGTGGAGCTTAAAGCTCATAGACTTGAGACGCGGCAACAATCGTTTTACTTCTGAAATTGTAATGGCAAATTGTTCTGCTTCTGTCAGATCATCATACTGATTCTTAAACTCTTGAAGCTTTTTCAGTTGATCTGGAGGAGGTAAGTAGGAGATCAATTGTTGCAACACATTGTCACTAATAACAGTATCATCACAGTGTAGTATGCACTTCTTAACATCAGAGTATGAAATATGTTTCAAGCTTCCACCTAAGAGAATAGAAATATTTTGAGCAGCCTTCCCGTCTAAAACCTTCAGATCTTTGGTCTTCTTTAATGTTGCACCCTTATCAACCACATCAGCCATCTTTTTAGATGGTGGTTTAGAAGAGAATTTTTGAGAAAGACCATCAAGAATATCGGGTGATGCCAATTTTTCTTCCTGTACTTTAACCCAAAAGGATTTAATTGATAATGTTTGTGGTTGAATAGCTTTCCAGTTTGCTCTTTTCAGGGGGCCATCTGTTTCCCATTTTCTCTTTGGCTTCAGTCCGTGAGGCAATACATCCGCTTTACGCATAGTAACACCCAAACCTGGGGGTGGTGGAGGACCCATCATTGGTGGTGGAGGAGGACCCATACCAGGCATTGGTGGAGGTGGGGGACCCCCCATTCCTGGCATTGGGGGTGGGGGTGGCCCCATGCCAAACATAGGAGGAGGGGGTGGGGCACCCCCCATGCCAGGCATAGGAGGTGGTGGGGGACCCATGCCAGGCATAGGTGGGGGAGGGGGGCCACCCATCCCTGCTAAAAAGCTTGATGGTGGCCCTATTTTTCCACCCCCCTTTCCCTGTTCTAAATCACTAATCTTCTTTTCATATAAAGCAAGTGTTGCCAGGGCCTCTTGTTTTGTTGTTATAGCTTCATCTAGTTTTTTCTTCAGATCCTCCATTTTAGTCTCATCCTCAACACGTGATTTTTCAACAAGAGTATCAATCAGTGGTTGAACATCGATTTGAAATCTACGGGCAGGTCTAAAGTCTGGATCACAGCCACCTCGGTGAAGAACTATCTGAGATACACACTCCTCTATTAACTTATAATATGCTGGTCTGACTAAAGCATCATCCCTGATAAAGAGTAAATGTTGGAGGATTGAAAGAAGATAAGGTTCAGCACTTGTGTCCATTACAATATTCTTTATCACCTCAAAACAATCATTAACATCATCTAGTTCTAGGCGCACATTATCAAATCGCTGCACAAACTCGTAATAATCTTCTTCTTTGTGGTCCATGAAAACTTTGAGTTGTACAGCAAACTCTTCATTATTTTCCACTTGCAAAATATCAAGAACATCAACCAGTCCTGCTCTCATAATTTCGTTCCTTAAATGTAATCGGAACTCCATGTCTTCTGGTGTGGAAATTATTGCGTTGATAAATTGAAGGCAGGCCAAGGTAAGGGAAGCATAGCCTTTAACAAGCAAACCTTGTACAATTGGCTTAAATCTTTCAACACCCCTGAATTCTCCACTCATTGTTATTGCCTCTACTGCTTTTTCATGGCCATCAGGTGGAATAAGACAAACAGCGGCTAATAGTTTCACAGCTTCCAACATCACACTTGGCTTGGTGGGGTCAAGCGATCTCGCTACTATTGTAAGTGCTTCATTTTGACTAAACATTTGTTTCAGACCAACAGTATTATTCATGATGGCCTTTATGCAACGTATGCATTCAGACTGTATACGATCATATCGTGAATCATTTCTGTTACAATCATTCAGGAGAGAGAGAACTTGGTTAAGGCCAGTGGTGCCAAACTCTTGAACCCAGCTAAGAGGGTTATTAGTTAAAGCAATTCTTAGTGACTCAATACATTTGTACAACTTATTGGCACTGAGATCTGAGGTACCCAGATATTGAATGTAATCAATTGGTTTGACAAACTTGCTGTAGTTTTCCTGTGCTGATGAACCCTTGTAGTGCATTATTAGCATCTTTTTCTTATTCATGCTAGGTTGCCCTCTGAGGGGTTCTTTTTTCTCCTCACTGAGATTCATGTCATTGAGCATGTCTTCAAACTTGTCATTGAGAGCTTCATCATCTAAATGTTCAATAAAGAACTCTTGTTCATCCGGTTCCGGAAATTCAGTCTCCGAATGTGGTCTGGATAATGAGCCAGATCCACCTCCCCGAGTAGGCCTTCCTTTCTCTTTCCTCGGTCGACCAAACCATGTGTCCAGAAATCCAGACTTGTTCTTGTCCTGTCGTTGCATTGTGAACTAGTTAAATGCTGTCGTATTCCTAAACTATTGTTCCTCCTTACAGTCTTATTCATAATAAATCAACCACAAGAAACACTATCACTGTGACATTTTTATGTCTTAAATAATTATTAATCATTGAGGAATGTTTCAAAAATATTACATTTAAATAAAAGTACTAACAAAACTTAGGCCACGAGACGTAATGAAGGTCAGAATTTCACTTTGTTTTTTAAATGACCGACTACCTATAACCATTCTATTAATAATGATGAGCTTGGCCGTAGCCTATGTTATGATTGGCAATCAGGTCCCACGCTCCCCCCTGAAATCAAACACGTACGCAACAATATAACACATATATTACATCCATTACGGTGTAAGGCCTACATACAATAAACAATGAATATTAAGAGATAGTATCTTAGATAAACATTTGAGAGGAGCCGTTAAATAGACACGATACTACAATAATATTACCATGATTCTGAGATGTCTCTAATGAAATGCAAATAAAATACAGCAAGATGTTTTAGCCAATAAATATTCAATAAGTATCAGACTTACAACTTAAGAAAGGAAATACAGCAAAAGTTCCAAATTATTAATTTTATGCGTTAAACTTTCTGACAGACAACCACTTGCCTATATAATACCATTTAGCATTTACACCCAACCCGACGAAGTCACCTTACGCAGGGTGTCCATCATTCTAATACTTAAAACTTAAAATGCCAAGATATTAATAAATAAACGTTAATAAATAGATAGCAATATTCTGAAATATAGTACGGTACATTTCATGGTTTCATATATGTAGTGACTATTTAATTGGGTTTTTAATTATTATTTTATAAATAGTTACTATGAGAAATTTTTTATTAGTTTGAATAAAAAAAAGCTACTGGGTTTGTTAAATAAATGTTGGTTAGCTGATGTAATAAATGGCTAAGAGTGGCTTGGAGGCATGTTGCTTAGAAATGTAATAGCTTTATATTGTGTTTTTGACAAAGTAATGACAATTTTATCTCAGGTCTTGTTATTACTAATGTGTACGTCATAATATAGTATAGCCCAAAGTTTAAAATACATAATGATAAAACAACACACATTTACTTTACAATTATTTTGGAATCATCATCATCATCATCATCATAATCTGTTTTCAACTTGTGGCCTAGTCGGTCTAGTAAAATGCCTCCAACTTGCACTATTTTTCCACCATTCTTACTCCTTAAATTGCTTCCAAGACCCGGTTTATAACTGGGCAGGCTGGGCAGATGCTCAGGGTGACAAACTTTAGAGGGCGCACGAGAGGACCATATTTTTTAAATGTATATAGTGATGTTCAAAAATAAATTGTTAAAAATTAAATAAGACTTTTAAAACAAACAAACACAATATGCTGTTTTTATTTACCATAGCCCTAAATATAGTGTCTTGTAATAAATAATCAAAATAACCGAAAGCTTAACTAAGCAGTGTGCATTTTTAAATTATAAAACATAGTTACTATTAACTTATATAACTTAGACAAACTTATAAAAATTACAAGGGGGGGAGGGAGTCTGAGATATCTATGCCCAGGGCGCCAACCACATAGGACCTAGGCCTGATTGCTTCTATTCTTCTCCTCTCATTTGCACACTTTCTGTTATCCACTCCCCCATCTCTTTCTTGCCCCCTTCCCCATCACCGTTGTGGCCTCTTTTTAGAATACTTCATTTCCATCAATTTCATGCCACTTTCCTTCTCCATTCTCATTACTTACTCATATCACCTCAGTCTTGCTTCCACTACTATTTCATTTATTCATAGTTTCCTACACCTCACTCTTTCCTGGATAACTTAATTCTTAATCTTGTTTCTCCTTGTGACAGCTAGCATGATCCTCACAAACTTCATTTCCATGACCTCCACCTTCTTCTCTTACAATCAATGTCCATGTTTCTACTGCATGTGTGACAGTGGGTATAAAGTATGCCCTGTACAATACTTCCTCTACTTAAAGAGCCCTTCTCTTCTTCCTATCAGGTCTCTTACGCACCTATAGAACAATTCCTCGTGCTGTTTTCTTCTCATTAGATCCTCTCTACTTCTACCTTTCACAGCTCAATCACGCTTCCAAGATATTTTACATTTTGAACTTTTCTCAGTTTACTTTATCCAACTTTCTAGCTTTGCCAGGCCCTATCCTCTTCCTTGTCACTACAATCACTTCACATTTCGCCATGCTAAATTTAATTCCACATTATTTCACTTCCTCATTCCATTCCTGTAGCAGTTTATTCTTCTTCCCATACCTTCAAGTAATCAGCAAACATCATGGCTTTCATTATTTCCACTGCGGATTTTTCTGCCAATTTATTTATGACCATTTCCATTATCATTACAAATAGTCGTGGTGAAAGGCCTTCACTTAATTTTTTATTTGGAATCACTCCGTCCTCCCACTCTCCATCTTAACACAACTCCTGTTATCCTCATTTGCACTTTTCACTCTTATTAAAATTCATCTTTCCACTTTGGTCTCCTCCATCTCTTTCCAAAATTTATTTCTCTCCACACTATCATAATGCTTTTTCCACATCTATAAATACCTTAACCAAGTATGTTCTAAATTCATATCTTCTTTCTCTCAGCTGTCGTTTGGCAAAAATCAAGTATATTGTAGACCTATGTTCTTTAAATCAGTGCTGTTCCTCTCTCTAACTTATTTTAATTTTATTTCCAATTTTTTTTGCCAGTATCATATTATATTATATTTTTGTACAGTGGCACATCGGTGTTATTCCTCTATAATTTGTAAACCTATTCCTATCTACATTAATAATTTGTTTTTATAATCTCCAGAAAGAAATTTGATCTGCAAATCAGATCAAGATCTAAAGCTCAATTGATTGAAAACAAAGAATTTATTTTTAAAGATCAACCCAAGAAAAAAAAAGCTGTTAGTCAATATGGCCAAATTAGCGACTTTGTCAATTATTGTCGCTAGAACTAGTGACTTTACTGGATCTGAAACGTCTTGTTACACCCTTTCTATCTACCTCGTAGTAATAAGCCACTAAATAAAATACTACAAGGAAAAGAGGATATATTCTAAAGGACATGAAATAATAAAGCAAGCGCAGTGAGAATTAAAAGTAAATAGCAATTTAATTCAATCAAAACAGCAGACAATAAATAAGGTGGCCTTGACCATCCTAGTAGCAAAATGGAAAACATTGATCACTGGAAAACATAATAGTTATCTTTACCATCTTAAGTCTGTTTCAACTCTTTCAGAATAAACAAAATAAATAATAATAATAATAATAATAATAATAATAATAATAATAATAACAACAACAACAACAACAACAGTAGTAAAAGGCTTTATGAGCCAATCTAAATGGATACGAAAGTGTCCCAACAATACGGACAGAATAAACATAATGACTTTCTCTAGTTAACTTAAAGAGTAAGCCCCACAGTTTTACTGTTTATGTCTTGAATCAATCTAACATTATGCTAATAGAAAGTACATCCGAGTACTATAAACAAATATACAATAAACTTTATACATGACGTTACATAACACGTGAGCTACCCATATCAAACCTAATGATATCTCACGCGGGACTGTTTGAACCGTCATCAATCGAACCCGAACTAAAATAAACTATTGATTTGAGATTGATGAACGTTTGAGAATAAACAACGAACAGTCCAATTTACTTTAGACAATTATTTTAATACAATGGAAAACCAAATAAGCAATATAGTAGATTCGTCAATTCCTTTAAGAATCTAACATGACTACACAACAGCAATACTATCATCACATAGCCCCGTTAATATCCAAAATAATACTATTAAGTTCAACTGTTAAAGTTCCAAAATCCTAATGACGAATATTTACAGAGTGTGATAACTTCCCTTTCACTGAGTCCATTGTTCCAGGATATCGTCTCCAGATGATATAGAACAATTAGTACCGTCCGTCCAACATGGTGACGAGTTTTGAAGTTTCACAATACAATAGCGGAGATCCATCCTGGCGGTGTCAAATGTAGGTTAAGTATAGTTCCATCCCGGGTGATGCCAAGTCAAAGGTCGTACTATATATTGTTGAAGTCCATACTCGATGGAGGCAGATTCAAAAGTCGTTGGTTTATGTATTATACAGAGGTCCGTCCCTCATGGTGACGGGTTCAAAAGTCATTCTTATTTTGCAAAGTTACATGTTTTATAGTGATCTAACTGCGTAGGCACAAAAGGGGGGAATTAGTTCACTACTCGGTCGGTGACGTAAAGGGGGTGGCGATCACGCCATCTTCTTGGGTCATCCAGCTTGAAGGTCTCTGGTTGGTCGCGCCGCTCCAGCAGACGGTTTCTTGCATTGTATTTTGAATCTTCTCTGATTGATTGGTCAGTGACGTCAGAGGTCAGTAGATGGTTGTAGAGATTATCCGGAAGAGGTCAGCTACGTCAATCTCCACCTCGCTCATGATTAGTAGAAATGTGCTCGTCAGTTACTTTCGTGTCGGTCCGGTATTCACATCTAGTGCGGATGCACTCAGCAAAGTTGCCCCACTCGCCGACTTAGGACGTTTTGCAGCCAGCTAGGTTTCTTGGTCGTCCAAGCCAGCATATCCAGAGGGTACGTACGCTAACAGAATTCCTTGTAGAAGTTGAAAGGGGATTGTATAGAAAGATATTGTTTTTATATGGCTTGGTTATATTAGGAACTACAATAGAGAAGCTTACTATTGTAGGTGAATTGACTATTTACTGACGTTTCAAGGAGCGGATAGTATTCATCGGATGATATTTTCTTGGAGCGGGTAGTATGACTACGTATGACAGTTCAGCAGCATCGGGTTGGGGTGGGGCTTAGATGTAACATTACACCCTTGTAACGTTACAGTCTAATTTGAATTTTTAGCGCCTAGCGACTGATCTGGCGTATGTCGAATTTCCTTAGTTCTCTGTCAAGTTTATGTTCATCATTCTAAATTATAATGCTGTAGAATTTTGATTTTTTAGCTACCTAACTGCAAGAACGCATAATTCATTGCTTCGGTCTACAGAATAGCTTAAAACTGTCATTCACAAATCACATTGACATCGTTCCAGGTCCAAAGTCCACTTATTTATCTTACATTCAGTTCAGATTAATGTATGCATTTTTCGTTTAGCGACAATCTAGCGAATTCTGATACTAATCTAGTGACAACATTTATATGGTCGTTGGCAACACTGTACAAAGTATAATGGCATAATATTAATATTAGATAACATTTCCTTATCTATGGTAGTGTCTGTATTTTAATCTTATATGATCTGAATTACAATCATAATTTGTACACTCCTAATTACCATACATTTTTAAAAATCTTTGCCATTTAGTTATTCAATAATAATTTGAAAAATGGTGATTCATCATAACGTTGAAGGCTTTGAAGAGTTTGACAAACTTATCAAAGAACTAGAGGAGAATGACAAGCCTATATTTATTTTGTTTTGTGGTTCAAAAGCTTCTAATGGCAAAAGTTGGTGTCCAGATTGCGTAACTGGTAAGCTGAGTTGAAGCACAACATTATCATAATTTATATGGAGTCTAGAACATAGTCAATTTATTTTTGAAAAACCCGCCTCGGTGGCGTAGTTGGCTAACGCGCCAGTCGTGTTGAGCCAGACCACCAAGGATCGGGGAGATCGAGGTTCGAATCTCGGTCGGGTGAACTGGGGGTGGTTTTTCCTAAATGGTTTTCCACTCTCCCTCCACGCAAATGCGGGTTCACTTCCTCTAACCTTCCCAATTCCTAATCCATTAGTGTAATTAGTACTTAAGCGTATAACCCGAACAGGTAGTAAATAAATAAATAAAAATATTTTTGAAAAATTTATTTTCACGAAAATAACACTTCTAGACAGCTTTATAAATTTTATTTTCCACTCAAAAGGGACATATTTTAAAAAAATTGTTTTTATTATATACTGGGAAAAATTATTTAATTTAAATGTGACTAAAATACGTAACATTATTATTATTTATTAATTAATTATTATTATTATCAGCAGCATCACGTCTTAAGGCCCCGATACAGACTCCGTGGTTCGTGGTCAATGCCACAATATCAGATTGCTCTGGTCACAGAGTCCTTATCCGTAAGTCCTTACTCTGTAGAAGTTTTAACTTTCTACGGACTCGTTTAATCAATCAAAGCTGAATAAATATGCGCTTGCACATTGAAATAAAGAAAGAATGGCAGTGATAGAATCTGCTGCTATGGAAACATATACAAAATGAAAAAATGGCTACACATGGAGCTATTTCAGAAACATTTTTCTAAAAATCTAAACACCGAGGGAAAGAGACTTCTAGGAAAATGTTTTCTGAGAAATACCAATTTCTCAGAAATATTGGCTTTGCTTTTGTAGATTCAACACCCCTATTGGTTTATACTCCCTTTTCTAGCGTCATTTGATTTTTTGTAATTGATAAATTATGGATACTAGTGATTTTGAAATGGATTCTCTCCTTATTGATTGTGTTCGGCAAAGGCCTGTTTTGTTTAGTAAAAAAACTTTAAGACTTTAAAGACACTCAAAGAAAAGAAAATGCTTAGTTAAGCATTTCAGAAATTGTCGGGATACCAGGTAAGTTTTGGCTACAAGTAGGCCTACTTGTAATTTGGAAGCCAAACCCTTTTTTTTACAATGTTGCGTATATTTATGAAAACTAGAAAAGAAAAGAAAAATACGTTCATATATAGTTTCTGCTCATATATTTTTTTTTAATCAGGCCTACTTCTTTTTTAGACAGTTAGAAAAATCCACCTGAGCTAGAAACAAATTTGTAATTGTGGAACCAAAACCTTTCTATTTCCATTTTGAGTTTATATTGGATTTAACCATGGGCACTTGAACAAAAAAAGGCTATTTAAATAAATTGTTACCTGTCCATATTTTTTTTTGCCCTGTCTTTTTTAGGCACTTATAGAAAATCCACCTGAAATAGGGACATGTTTGCACTAGTGTAATACAAACCACTCTTTTTTTCTTAGCACCACGTCTTACTACTTATTTAGGTGATAGGCCTGTATACTAATTACTAACGGGTTGATGATCAGAAAGGTTGAATTCAGAGGAAGGGATCAGGAATTCTGAAGAAGTGCACACACATTTGTGTTCAGCGAGAGTGAGGAAACCATTTAGGTCAAACCTACCCTCAGTGCACCCGACTGGATTCGAATGCTGATTTCCCCTTCTTCAGGCTCTACATGCATAAATTATCTGTTCATATATTTTATTATGTCTAGTCCTTTTTAGGCACTTAGAAAATCCACCTGAACTAGGAACATGTTTGCACGAGTGGAATTTAAACCACTCTATCCAGATTGGGTGGCATTCTTTCTCCTGGTGTACATTGGTACATGTAATTAATCTTGAAATAGGACGTGCAAGTTTGTGAACCGTAATGGGCAGCACCACTCATAGAGGCTACCTATTATGTCAGGCAAAGTCCAAAGTTTTTTTTTTTAATAATTCTGATTTTTAGCAAGTAGAATCATCTTGTCAAATACCCCCCTTGGTGGTGTAGTTAGTTAACACACTAGTTTTGTGTTGAGCTTGACTGCCGAGGATGGGGAGATCGAGGTTCGAATCTCGGTCAGATAAACTGGGGGTGGTTTTCCTAAATGGTTCTCCACTCTCCCTCCACGCAAATGTGGGTTCACTTCCTCTAAATTCAATCTTCCCAATTCCTAATCCATTAGCGTAGTTAGTACTTGTAGTAAGACACGGTGCTTAATACATAAAATATTAAAAGTGCTTGTTTTGTTTTCATCCAAAATACCAGTAGGCCTACACCTGTTTTGCATTTTCAGGCTATTACAAACACTTATTATTTTAAGTTTGATAATTAAAATCGAGTTATAAATATATTTCTTGTTATTGTACTTAACCTACATTTTAGTATAAATACTGGAAATTTTCTCAACAAAGTTGTTTTTGGTTTCTTTGATTAGCCGATTGCTTGACGCGCGCTCTTTGCTGTAGACTATTTTCTTTCAAATTTTTTGATTGGATGAAGTCTCTTACTATCTCATTTATTTAAACGGTCACATGATTACGGATATTGACTCTGTAATTGCGAGTAGAATTTCTTATGGACCAGGAGCACGGAGTATGGACTACGGACCTACCAATATGGAGTCAGTGTTGGGGCCTTTTCTACCCATTCAGGTCATACACACATACGCTAATGTGTAATGGTAGGGTGGTTGTGAGATGAAATGGAGGACATAAAGTTTAACGTGGGATCCAAACCATGGTGGAGGCTTGGCATTCCACACATTCACAAGTTGTGATTAATACATGTAACCTTATTCACACCCTTTTGGTAATCACTTCTATTCACAACGTACACCATGACAACTTTGCATGAAAATAACTAGACTAAATGGCCTATAAAGAACTGTATAGCTTACCTCATTAACTTTCATAAACATTTGGTCTTCTCATGCATAAAATGTTATGTTATGCTCTTTTTTTTTTGTAATGCTACAAATTAACTATGATTATAAAATAAAATAGGCTGTATATTTTAGTAAATCAAATAATCGGGTTCATGTTACGAATTGCAAGCTATCCCAACCTTATATAGGCCTATATCTAAAAAAATTGGGATAAGTATCTGCATTTATTTAGGTGGATTTATGCTGGTTCGGAGTTTGAAGCATTTCAGGAAATGCTGAGGGATATGGCTGGATGATACCTTGCAAAATAGTCGAGTCAAGTTATTATTTTCTTAATTTGGACATAATTTTAATCATGTTAATATTTTAATAGCTTTTCCTTTTATGTTTCAAATGAAATAATGTTGTCGGTTAGTATTATTTCCATGAATACATATATTCCGTGAATATATATATTTTCAAAAATTAATTTTTTGCGTTCTAGACCCTTTTAAATGTAACATCAATGATGTACTTTTATTCTGTAAGTTAACGTATGTTTATTGGGAGAGAGACCAAAAAAAATAACAAATAGGCCTACCCCACAAAAGAATTTACTCGAGGTTTAATATGTTGAGACCCACTTCTGTGGCCATGTGGCTTAACACTCTACTCTCGCAGTACTGTAGATGACAGGGAGATCAAAGTTTGAATCTCTTTAGGGTGTACTGAGGGTGGTTTTTCCCAAAATGGTTTTCCATTATTCCTCCATGCAAATGTGGGTAGGCCTCCTACACTTCCTATTTATATCCTCCCTCGCCGCTAAAACCATTAGCTTAATTAGTACATAAGCCTATAACCCAAACAGGTAGTAAGAAGTGGTGCTAAAAAAACATGTTGGGACTTGCTTAGGTCTAATTCGCAAATAATTGTCACTAGGCCCTAGGCCTTCATCAAAATCACCAGTTACAATGAACACACTTTGACACCTGATTTTATATGACAAATAATATATGATATGTAATTTCTTGGATTAGGTGGTGATTACTTTACTCATAAACTGGTATGTAGACGGGGTCCGAGGTTCAATCCTCGGTCTCGGCACAGATTTATCTGATTACCAAACCCTTCCTTCACCTCTGGCAAGATGTGTATTAATCACAACTTGTGAATGTGAGGAATGCCAGGCCTCCACCGTGGTTTGGATTCCACGTTAAACTGTAGGTCCTCCATTTCATCTCACAATCACCCTACCATAACACATTAGCGTAAGTGCGTATAACCCGAACGG
>CABFWB010000032.1:455725-475064 GCA_902151455.1 Timema bartmani
ATAATGATAATGATAATGATAATGATAATGATAATGATAATGATAATGATAATGATAATGATAATGATGATGATGATGATGATAATGACGACAGTAGTAATAATAATAATAGTAATAATAGTAATAGTAATAATAATAATATGTAGACAGGCTAGAGTTGGAAAATTTAGTAGGTTACCGGTACCCATACAGTATTTTTAACTATCTGGATTACTTGTCATTTCCTGAGAGAAATGTTGTTTTGGCTTTCATTTAATAACCTGAACAGGTAGTAAAAAAATATTTTATCCAAATTTTAAAATTCTGACTTAAAGGTGCACATTTTTGTTCACAGGGTCTGTTGTATTTTATGCAGATTACAAATAGTTAAGTGTTAGTTAAAATATAAAAGACACATTAGTTAACTGATATGTATAAAAACATAGCTATTGGTTAAGACATTTTGCCAACTATTTATTTAAACATGACTAAAACATGGACGCTAAACAAAAAAAGGCAAACACTTGGTCGTTATAGTAACCAAACAAAACATCAATAGAAATGGTAACATAGAATACACAATATGATATTTTGTTAAAAGCTATTATACACAATAAGAGACAGGGCTGAAGCTTGCTGCTACATAACCATGTCCTACAGGGCCTACTGTTTTTAAAATTTCAGACTTATGTGTGCGGTAGCTAATTTCTATCACACCCTGCTTATGACAGACAAACAAACTTTTTATTTTAATAATATATTGCGGTGCTGTCGACTCTGTTTTTGATGAGTTAAAAAAAATTCAGTCAACATTTTAAAATTCCAGCTTCAAGGTGCAAACATTACCATGGCATGTTTTAAAAAATATTTTTATTAGAAAAAATGGAATAGGACCTAGACAATAGAATAGAGCTTTAATAGAAACAGGTAGGCTATCAAAATTATGTCATGTTTGTCACTACATTATTATTATTTATTATCATTATCATCATCATTATCAATATTACTATTAGGGTGAAGTGGGGTAAGTGCAACCATGGTGCAAGGGTGGTCACAGGCTATACAAACCTTATAAAAGCCTATTTTAACATAAAAACAACAGAATTTTTTTAAGGCCCTTTTTAAAATTATTTTACTTCCACCAGCAGTTTAATCCAAGAAACAGTTTTTTTTATCTGAAAACACCCTTACATTTCACCGCAGAGTACGAGTGCCGGACCTAAAGTTTGCGGCCTCCTAATTCTTGAACCTTAACACCTAAGCTATTGATTTTTATGTTTCTAGATCATTTTAATACGTAGATTTATGTAATGTGCTTTATTTTGCTTTAGCATGCTCCTGTAAAAATTTACAGCCGTGGCTGCACTTGCCCCAGCGATTTTGCACGTGGAGCAAGTGCAGCCCAGGAACCACACTGGCTCTACTTGCCCCGAGTTGTTTTTTTACTAATTTTTTTGTTTTCTTTTTTATTATTATTTTGCTTGCTTTTAACGAATGCATGGTGCTTATTTTTATTTTCCCATTGTTTAATAAATACTAATTGATAAGAAAAACATTCCGAAATGGTTTGTAATTATAAAATAAAGTCAAATTGAGCAATTAAATATACTCAAGAAGATATGTGTAAGGCCTTGGATGAAATTTGCCGATGCTGTCTAACAATGCACCAAGCTGCAAGAAAATATGAAGTTCCGTATCTGATTATTCAATGTTGTGTCATTGGCACTATAGGGGTGAAAGTACTTCCCAGGAAAGACCATTTGCAATTCCTACCCAAGAAGAGCAGAAATTAGCTGCAGGATTAAAAACCCTTGAAAAAATGGGGTTGGGGGTTGAACAGAAAAGAAGTAGGCCTACTAGAGGTTGTAGGTAAATATATTAAAAGAAATGTCATTAAGAACCCCTTCAAGAATGGCACACCAGGTGAGGATTGGTTCCTTTCTTTTAAGAATAGACACAACCTTTCCATCAAAAAGCCTCAAGCTTTAGAAATTTGCAAGAAATAAGGCAGAAATAAATCTATTTATAGTTGCGAAGTATTTTTACCTATTGCAAGAGAGACTTCAAAATCTGCATTTGTTGGACAAACCACGTCAAATTTACAATATTGATGAGACTAGTTTCTCCCTTGATCCAAGTAAAACCAAAGTCGTCGAAGAAAAAAATAGTCCCTCTATGTTAATTACTTCTGGTCCCGGAAGGGCGAGCACAACTGTACTGATGGGTGGCAATACTTCCGCTGACAAACTTCCACCTCGTTATTTTCAAGGGGAAGAATGTTTGGGATATGCGGACTGCCCCACCGAACTCTAGCTTTCCGAACATGAGCTATGCAGCCTCCCTAAATGGATGGATGGAAGGTGATATATTTTAGAATTATTTAAAAATAACTTTTTTAAAGTTATGTGTTGCAGAAAGGCCACTTTTGTTAGTTTATGATGGGCATACAACCCATGTTGATGAGAGAACTATCTAATGTGCAATTGAGAATAATATAACAATCCTCAAACTACTGGCTCATACAAGCCACTTATTGCAGCCAATGGATCATGTTGTATTCAAGAGTATCAAACTGCATGGAACAGCAAAGTTGCACACTATCCATGACACAACCAGGGCAACAAAGACAACAAAAAGGAATTTTATATTCTTATCACTGATATTTGGACTGATGCATCACTAGAACTGTTGATTTCAGGATTTCGGAAAAGTGGAATATATGCCTTAAACAGAAACGTTATTGACACTACAAAGTATGACCCTGAAGCTTAAAAAAGAAAACAAACCAAGCTCAGACTGTTCAACAAAATGATCAAAACCAGACTGGAACAAGCGCATCTGATCATAATCAGCCGGGAACAAGCACATCTGATCAGAATCAACCAGGAACAAGTGCTCCTGATAAAAACCAGCCCAGAACTTATGAATACAAAATAAACCAGTCTGAACCTTCTGGGCAAGCATCAAATCTTGTTGCTTCACAAAACCAATCTAGTGATGAAACATCACTTCTTGCATTTCAAACGTTTGAGTCTCTACTTCTTGGCACAGTGAAGCAAAAGCATAAAGAAAAAAAAAGTTTGAAAGGTGCTGAAATAATTACTGCAGCAGACTATTTAGAGAATAAGACAAAAGAAAGAGAAGAAAAAGAAAAGGCGAAGAAGAACAAAAAGGACATGGGGAGAAAAAAAACAAAAAGTAGTGGAAAGGGTTGAAGAATCACATGACGAAGATGAAATTGTTTCAATTCCAGGGAGTGATATGTCTGACATTCCGAATTTCAAGAATTTGGTAAAGGAAATTGAAGAGAATCTACCAGAAGAAGAAATGGATGAAGCCTATTTTAGAAGAAGGGAAGCAGTACAAGTAGGTAACTGGGTCTTTGTTAAATTTGTTTCAAAGAAAAAAGTTGTTCATTTTGTTGGCCAAGTGACCCAAGTGACCCAAGTGGCATCTAAGAACAAATGCGAAATTATGTCTTTAAGATTAATTAATTCCAATAAAAAAGGGACATCCTTTAACTGGCCTGAAAATCGAGATGTGAATTTTGTTGACCTGGATGATGTAGTTACTGTGTATTGCCAGAGCCTCAATTAGGACATAGAGGAGAAATGCACTTTTCAGTGTCATTTGCTTCATTAAACATTCAATAATAGACCAAAAACTTACAAAAAGAATGTTTTCATAGGTTAAGTCTTAATTAAGTTATAAAACAAACCTTTTAAGTTATAGTAAGACCCATTTTTTTTTACCATATAGAAGTGATTTTGTGTTTTCGAAAATTCAAAGAGCCAAACATTGAAAACAGTGAAAATAAAAATAAACAGCTTTTTTAATTGAACAAAAACATGTGTAACATGCCTGGGAGTCCAACAAACATGGAAAAAATATGTAAGTAGCCTACCATATAAAGAAATTTATTAATATGTTCTTTATAAAGATTTATAATTTTTGAAATTTTACGGTTTTTGCCACCTTTGTGTTTTCCATCAGGACAAAGTTCGTAACTTCTGACAGGATTAAAATTTTTTAAATGATCCAAAAACTGTCAGAATTTGTAAAAAATGGGCTAAAATAAACTCGCCCCAGTATTTCTTTAGGAGCACTCTAATATAGAATTCCAGGACATAGCTGCACTTGCCTGACCTCTGGGGTAAGTGCATTCACACAGCATGGTGTAAAAAATAATAATTAAGCAAACATTATGCAATTTAAAAAAAATCAATTGGCATGGCAGAAAGCCTATTAAATTAAACAAGGATAACGCATGCCTAATTTAATTTTTTTGCCTGCAATAACAATTGTGCGAATGGAGTTCAAAACCAGCTATGCCAGCTGCACTTACCCCACTTCACCCTATTATTATTATTATTATTATTATTATTATTATTATTATTATTATTATTATTTATTATTATTAAAAAATTAAAAACTGGATACTTCAAGGCATTGTTCAAACAATTATGTAAATATTTTTGAGAGTGTTATGAAATGTGTAAAACTTTTTTATTTTTTATTATTTTTAAATATCTAACTGCAAGACTTGAAGATGTACCTTCAGGTTCTTCAAGATTGTATCATAAAATAAATTTTAATTTTCTTTTAGATCCTAAATAAACAATTATTGATATAATAGACTACTATTATTATTACTATTATTATCAGTCATCACTATCATTATCACACTTAAATAATATGAATATTGATGAAGTTTTAAAAGTTTATATATGGTTTTCTAATTCAAATAAAACTCATAAAAATCACACAGGAATGTAAATATTTATGAACCCACTATTGTGATCTATGGCTCATAAGCTACTGCACATGTCAATTTTTATGATGTCACCAAAATATTATCGCTATGCAACTCAATATCTATGTCATCATCAAAAAATATCATGTGAATTTAAAATTGTTTATTTAAATGATCAATACCTATAAATCAAAATTTTAATTTATTTGCATGTGGATGGTTAGGGTAAGCTACCTGGCTTGGCTAAGAACCATACCAAGTAAAATATTTAGAATAGTCTATCATGAGGATGATCTATATTGTGCTGTAGATATGTTGTTTTTTTTGGAAGAGCATGCTAACTAATGGCCTATTTCTGTCTTTTGGTGAACGTCTGCCAATACTGGGATTTTGAATCAGATACTGGAAAAATATTCAGCCTTTTTACATTGAGTGAAATGTTGGATTAAGCATTTTGAGACCCCTGAATATTATTTGGACTACTTATAGTTCTATTTTGACCACCCCTCAATTACTCCCCCTCTGGTCTATCTTGTTTGCCATACAATTAGTTGACCTTGTACATGACCTTGCAGTGGGGATGTTTGCCTCACTTGCTGACCTTTCTATTCTTTCTCTACACTAAGCCCTCCCTTTCCCCTCCTCCTTAAATACTAGAGAAAGAAACAAATAACTGTTTTGACTACACTAGCATCCAACCTCCCCCTTACCTACCCTCCCCCAACTATTTTTCCAGCAGTAACCATTATGAGTGATGAGTTACTATTAACTGCTCAAGTTCAAACACAACTTCAAACTATTGGTGTACTTGCCTAACCTTGACATTCAAATGGCACAGTACAGTATTTGTTGTGTTCTTCACTTCATCCCCCCCACCCCCCCTCTATCTGCCCAAAAGAAAAACTATCATTCCTAAGCTTGGCCTGATGTGAGTATTCTGCAGATCCCCTTGTTTATCTTGTGACCCTTGTGTTTAAGAAGAAATGAGTAAACTCTGAGGAAAAACCTCTTTTAAAGATGATTGGTTGGACAGTACAGTGTTTAAAGAATTGGTTGTGGTTACAACAAGTGAATTGTGATAAAAGTAAAGGCAGTTGTTCTTTGTGTAAAACTAACTCTGATATAAGTAGCATGGGAATATATTCAATCTGATCTCATGCCAAGGAAAGAAGCATGTTGACAGAGTGAAAGCTGCTAGTGGGAGCAAAAAATATTGGACTTGGTCCCTACCGCCAAAAATGCAGTGTCATCTGTAGGCCTACATGAAGATGTACATTTTAGTGCTAATGACCATGAAGTAGTTTTGAATCCTGAAAATAGACCTAGTTGTTCTATTCAGAGCTTCCTTGTCAAAGATGTAGTTTCTCGTGATGAAATATTGTGGGCTATTAATCAAGTAATGATACATTCTTCTGCTAGAAGTTTTTCTGTTTGTAGTGATCTTTTTAAAGTAATGTTTTCTGATAGTGATATTGCCCAGAAATTTCAAATGCATAAAGATAAACTTTGATATGTGTATGGACTAGGTCCTTTTTTCAAAAGCAAGCTTACGAATTTGGTTAAGCAATGCTAATTTTATTGAATTTCATTTGATGAGAGCATAAACACTGTGGCTCAGAAGACCCAGATGGATGTAGTTGATCGCTTCTGGAGTGAAAATGAAATTCATACAAGATATTTAACATATTGCTTTTTAGGTCACGCAACAGATATTAATGAACTTTATATCTGCACTAAAAGACTAGGGCTTAGGTCTTAAAAAAATGCTTCAAGTTTCCATGGATGGACCTAATGTAAACCTCAAATTTTTAAGTGATCTCAAAAATTACTTGAAGGAAGATTCTCCACAAGATCCTGAGCTACTGGAATTTGGAACTTGTTCTTTACACATTGTCCATGATGCTCACAAAACAGCACATGCTAACTCTAGTTGGACTATTAACCAGTTTTTGCGCTCACTATATTATTTATTTAAAGATTTTCCAACAAGACGTGCAAATTATCAAAGAATAACAGGACTATCTCTTTTCCCAATGAAGTTTTGTTCTATTAGATGGGTAGAAAACTCAAGGGTGTTAGAGAGAGCAATGTCAATGCTGCCATATTTAAAACAGTTTTTTATTGTAAAAAGCATCCTCCAAAATCTGATAATTTTCAAACATAAAGCAATTTTGTGAAGGATGAACTTGATATCAAAGCTGGGATTCATGCTGTCAGTTTCACTTTAGTTTGAGCAATTTCTCACTGAATATCAGAGGAATCAATCTCTCTTGTCATTTATGTTTGCAGATCTAAATAAACTACTTGAGCACTTGATGAACAGAATAGTAAAATGTGATTTAATGAATTCAGCAAATACTTCGAAAAAATTGTTAGCTATTGATTTAAAGAAACAATCCAACATGAAATCACTCCCTACTCTAGATACTGGGTTTGCAGCATCAGCAGCTTTGAAAGGAATTAAAGACACCGAGATACTTCAGTTCAGAGGAGATTGTTTGTCAAAAATTCTTAGTTGATTTCTGCAACAAACTTTTACATAAGTATCCTCTCTCCTACAAAATTGTCAAGGGTGCTAGTTGTCTCACTCCCGCAGTCATGCTCAATCCATCTGTTAGTACCTATAGGATAACTTCCGCATTAGAAGTCCTACTAGATAAGAAATAACTATCTAGCTTGCAAGCTGATGTTGTAAAAAGAAACTACTTGGACTTTGTCTCAAAGCAAGAAGTTATTGACTAACTTAAACAATTCACTTCAAGTGCTGACCAGCTTGATAAGTTCATGAATATTTTTCTAGCTTAAATGCATCCCAGGAACTACAATATTTCACCAAAAAAAATCTTGTTCTCTTGTATAGTAATGCAGCCATTGAGCGAAGTTTTTCTTTGAATAAAGGATGTCTGGTTGAAAACCTACATGAGGACAGCCTTATTGCTCAATGTGTAACTTATGTTGCAGTCACTGCAGCCGGGGGACTTATAAATATGACAATATCAAAAAAGATAATTCATGATGTGAGGAATGCATCAGGAATCAGGAAAGAAGCACTTGAAAAGAAGAAAAAGATTTAGGTAGACTTAAGTCAAAAAAGAAAAACAGCATCTGAAGAAATAAGAAAATTATAAGTGAAAAGAACAGTTTTGCAGAAATCAAAGGAAGAGGAAAAAGTGTTTGAACATGAAATGCAAAAATTGAAAAAGTTTTGTAGTAGAATGAATTTTAACTTTTGTCTACATTCTAAAAAAAAAATTGTTTTTAGATTTTATCATCTTAATTTTTAATAATGTTAGGTAACTGTAATTATCTTTATTTCCAAGTAATTTTGATCAATATAACATTTGTTGGTTATTTTTCATTGAAGATTCTGTATCTTTATTAGTATATATTTACTAAACAAATTCACTATCAAAAATATAACTTGGAGAAAGTATCGACTGTCAAGGGGTGGTGGGGATAATAGTTTGTTTTTGTGGCAGAGTTAACTCCCTGGCTGTAATCATTATTTGAAGTTGCGCCACCAAGGCTGATTACTTATACCTCTACAATTCTACGATTGAGGTGAAATGACCTACCAATTTTGCCAGGAGAGGTATTTTCACACACCTTCCAGGGTTCTTTTACACGCCACATGGAACTGACAGCTCTACTTCTTCTCCGAAGGATGTTGAGCTATGATTTTTTCTCGCTCAAGAACAAGCCTTCGACCTCTGTTGGGTTCGAACCCACAAACATCGGGTCCTGAGGCGAGCACTTTACCCCAAGACCACCGAGGTCGAAGGTGGTATTGGTCATTCAAAAANTGTGTGTGTGTGTACATGTGCGTGTGTTGGATCCACCTTTTTCAAATCTTAAACTTCTTTTTGCCATCAAATCCCTAGTTAAAATTTGAATTTTTGGTAAATATTGTAGGCATAAGTGTTAAACTTTCCCAATAATTAGGATTTTTTCCTTCACTTCTGATTTTGTTTACATTAAATGGTAAATTAATGATCTGGGTTTTGGTTGCTAGGTTTTCCTATCGTTATTTTGGTTTTATCCCTAAGAAACTATTTAACTATTTTAATACCTTAAAAAATAACTCAACCTTAGTACCTATTTAAATAAATGATTATGATTTGAGTCTTGAATCCATGAATATTCCTTGTAAGTTCTAGGGCCCATCCTTAGTATGTACTAGAATATATGCGTCTATACACTTGATTCTTGATGTAAAAATGTTTAACTATGACAGACCTAGGCCCACTCAAACTTTCTATCATTTTATGATTTGGAAATAGGGATTATTTGTCTCTGAGTACCTTTCATTTATACAGAATTTCTTTAAAAAACATACTGGAAATACTGGAATTTCAAAACTATAGTCAGGTAGACACCTTGGTGAAGCAGATTATACTTTCCATTTAACTAGATTAGGTTTTGATTGTATAAGACATAAAATATGGTTCTACTGAATAAATACCTGGTAGTTATTGGATTGTCAACTTTCAAAGACTACATTTTACAAGACTGGATTCTAAAATAATGTTTTTTTTATTTCTTTTACTTTTTTCAGCTGAACCATTAGTTGAAAAGGTTATTACTACCTTAGATGATAACAAGTATTTTGTCCACGTGGGGGTTGGTGGACGAGACACGTAAGTGTTTTATTTCTCTCAAGTATGTGTTATATGTATATTTAGCATATTATTGATCTAAATACATGAAATTGGAATGCCTCTTTTATGAAGAGTTGTAGTATTTTATTGCTAAGCTTATTAATTTAATTTGTAAATGCATGGTGGATACATGCATTGGAAATAGGGAAATACTGGGAATGTCTGAGGATTTTTTATGGCTAGCAGGGTTGCCAAGCACTTGGAAAACAAGGAAAATAAGTACATTAGGCCTATTTGTCTTTGAAAAAAAATGGAAAAAACAGAAAGAAAAAAACTGAAATAATAATTGTGAGATTCGGAACATTTTTCTGCAAGCCAAATAGTAGGCTAGCCTTTACATTGGAGAGAAAGCAAACTGAGTAACTAAACAAACAACATTCAAAAACATGTTTTATCTCTTCCTCTACCCCCACCTGAAACATTGGGTCGCTTATATATATGTGCATATAAACATGCTACTACTAAACTAAAATATTTTAAATAAATCATTTATCCCTAATAGAATAAAAAATAATGACATAAATTAAGGAAATCTAGAATAATAATTCCTTAATATGTAGAGTCGTTCCCTCACAATGAGGGAATAATGGTGAGGGAATGATGAAATTAAACAAACTGGTTGCTGAAGGCATATTGTAAAATTATTTTGAGGTTATGACAATATTTATGTTATTTATTCCTTATTAAACACATAATTCAGGCCAGATAATTATTTATATTTTAAAAAATATTTTAAAAAATTACATTGAGGGAATGATGAATAAACATTCTTACCTTAAAATAAAGTTCAATTGTAAAATTTAGAACATTTCCACATCATTTGTAAACTTGTAAAATCTTTGTTGGTCTTCTAAACACCGTATTCAATCACTGGCATGGCCAGGATTCGTTTGAGGGGGGAGGGGGGGTTAGTTTACTGACCAACTAAGCGAGGTCCATTGGTTTTTCCCGTGGGAAAATTTGAAAATTAAGTTTTTATGAACACATTTTTATTTATGCATACTGCTAGAATATATAAACATGCAAGTTTCAATAAATTGTCTTTTGGAAATTTGATTTATAAAATTATTTTATTAGCTAAAATCTGAAAATTCAAATAAGTAACTTGCACTAACTCTTAACTCACAAAATCACTTTTGAACTAATTCACTTTAGTCTTATGTTAATTGTCCTTGGCTTCATAGAAAGTTAATTGAGAACTTCATCCTCCCCATGTGGAAAGATATCTGGCCAGAACTGGTCCATATCTAGGCCAGATATACCCAGATCTGGGCCAGATATACCCAGATCTGGGCCAGATATACCCAGATCTGGGCTAGATATGCCCAGAACCGGGGCAAATCTGGCATTCCCAGATCTGGCCAATTCCAGATCTGGCATTTTTCCACATGGGTCTGTAACTGACACCTCTGGATTTGAATTGTATTTGAAACCCATTAAGTCTGTCTTAATTTGTAAAGCTCCTCATGTATGATCTCAACAGCTTTAGGAATGAGAAAGAGGTAGGTGGGTAGCGAGGTCTGGGGAGGGGGGGGGGTTAAACCCCGAAACACCCCCCCTCCCTTGGCTGCACCAGTGTATTCAATATACTTGGATTGCCTTCTAGTTATATTTGATGGTGGTTAAGAGTAACTAACAGGAGCAATGAGCAATGTTTCAATCTGTAAACATTATATTTAAAAACAACATTCAATAATAATATTTGTTTGAAAATTCGAAGGCCAGTTTATGTATATTAATGAAAATATCTTAATATGATACAAACGTTAGGTATTTATTATTATTTTTTTATTTTTTAAGATATATTTATTTTTGAAAGCTCAAATCAGTGGGTGGGGAAGTAGTGAAGGAATGGTTTTTAGTATTTGAAGTTGGGCTTATGACTAATTTTTTAAAAAGTGAAACTCAATCTAATGAGTGTTGACATAGTCTTGTTATACATTTTTTTAAATTTGCAAAAGAAAAAAAAAAAGAAAAAAAAAGAGGAATTTTCAAGCTTGTATTTAGCTGGGAACTTAAAATTTCCTATTCATAGAGAATGTCCCGAATATGTAAATAGCCTAGACATGTTTCACAAAAAGAAAGTTTAATTTTGTGTTAAGCTATACCTAAGCTGTTGTGAAATTATCTTGCCAAATAGCAAATAAACTATTTAAGCAAAAAATGTGGTTAGTGTCTTATTACAGGAAAAGGTCATATCCCAACTTATTACACACTTCATTATAATTTTTTTTCACAGCTGGAAGGATCCCAACTGTGTATTCCGGAAGGACTCCAGGCTACTGTTGACGAGTGTGCCTACATTGCTTCGTTGGGGCGGGACAGAGCGACTGGGTGATAAGGAGTGCGCTGATCTGGAAACATTAAAGTTGTTGTTAGAGTCCAGTTGAGATCAACTCTCCGTGTTTGTGCAAAGACTCATCCAGGAGTGTCTTGCACTTGCATTCCACAATTTACCCGAGGCCATGCTTTAGAACTTTTTAAATAACACTTCCAGGCACTTTGACAAGAATGTGTCTTGCTTCGCATTCCATAAAAAAGGACCGAAATTATTTTCTGAGCATTGAAAAACATTAAGGGAAAAAAAAAACACTTAACTTTCTTACCTATGGAGACATTAATTTCAGATGATATTTTTCCAGAAGTAAAAGTACGTGGAAACAAAAAAAAAAAAAATGCCTAACTAAATTATGCCTACATTGTTATAACTAGAGCCCTGATTTTTATGTAATTACATATTTCTATCCTGGCAGTTAGAAATGTGAAATGTCGGCTAGTTAGGTTGTTTGGGCCTTTATTTTCAATTTTAATTTTACATATTTTTATATATTTTACTGAATTCTACATATTTTCAACGATACTACATAAAATTAAATATTTTTCATATTTTTTATCATGTGATTATTTTTATTTCTTTTTTGGGGAAAATTCTTTTAAATTATGTATCAATTTTCAGTCAACCTGCACTGTCATAAAGCAATGTATCCAATGAAGGGATGTCATTGAGAAAAGTCCAAGTCAGGTATGTTGGCTCGTCAAAGAGGTTTATATTTGTCAATGTAATTTTGTGTCTGGCGGAAGAGGAGATAATGCGGCTTTTCCAGATAGTGGTCTCAAAGCAGCACGCCTCCTGTGTGGCTCACCAGTTGTAGAAACAATAATTTTAGATCTGATAGCTCATTTTCTCATTGTTCTTTGGTCAGGGAGAAGAAATGAGTAAAGTGGCAAGGCAAAGAACAATTGATAAAAACAGAACCCAAAATCAATCATTGAAATGTAAATTGAAGTCAATCATCATAATATGGCACATAAAACGTTTTTTTGGAAAGAAAACCAGACCAACCATGTATATAGGTTTGGTGTAGTATTAATACTAGCTAGTAAGTCTAGGTCAAACATTTTAGCTCGGGGGAAAAAAATATATAGTAGGAAAGGGACTTATATCTGGAGTGGTCTGACTTTCATTTATTTTCAAAAAGGCTTGGACAGTGAAGCAAGAAAATATTACATCAGTTGTCAACCAAGCAAATTTTCCAACAATTCCACGCGACAAACCTCCACACACAATTGCATTCCAAGCCCCTCCCTTAGCCCCAACCTTTATTTCAACCACAGCTTCATATCTTTAGTTAGTTCACCAAGTATCACTTAATAGAGTGCAAGGGCTATACGATAGTTGTTGTGTAAGAATGGCACCAGTGCCATCCTCGCTGTCAGTGAAGGTACATTCATGAATAAAGATGCATAAAGATTTTACGACTGATGGGAAGATTGTTGTTTGCAAAGTATGTGACAAGATGATAAGCTGTTCCATGAAGTCACTGTTGGGACAACATTTACAAAGTGCTCTTCACACCCATAACAAGCAGCTACAGTCTTATAAGAAGCAAGTTTTGCTCACTCATACGAGACAGGAGGAACCTTCCTCTTCGAAAAATGAATTATTTAAAGAGCTGTGCAGCGCAATGGTAGCAGCTAGTATTCCATAGTATAAACTCCAAGTCTCACAGCTTTGCACATTCTCGGAGAAGAATTTCAAGAGAATTGTTCCAGACGAGTACACACTCAGAAAAAACTACCTATATGTTTGTTATGAAGAAGTGATAGAAAATAAAAAACGAAATTGGAGACTCCTATGTTTATGTTTCTGTTAATGAAACATCAGATTCCATGGGACCCTACCTAGCCAATCTCATAATAGCGAAGCCCCATCAAAACCATTTCTGATCTACTCGAAGGTGCTAGAGCAAATGAATCACAGTACTATATCAAGGTTCGTCAATGATGGACTGAAAGTGCTATGGCCGAAGGGTGTATTTGAGAAGAAGGTGTTTGTTATGTACTCAGACACCACCACCCACATGATAAAAGCTGCAACGGCTCTCAAAGTCTTTTACCCAAACCTGATTCATTTCACTTGTTTGGCCCATTAATTAAAGCTTATTGCCAAAGAAGTAAGAGGTAATTTCCTAATGTAAATAAGCTAATATCGAGAACTAAAATAGTATACATGAAAGCACTGCAAATAATTAAGTTTTACAGATATAATCTCCCACAATTGCCTTTACAAGGTGGGATACGTGGGTAGAAGCAGTGAACTTTTATTGTGATCCTTTTGAAGAAGTCCATTCAGTAGTGAATACGTTCCAATCAGAATCAGCCATTTCCATAAGTGAATCTAAGGATGCCTTTCAAGACTCGAAAGTAGCTTCTTGTGCTTACATCAAAAGCACTTTTGGCTGGTTTTCAAATAAGCTCATGTGACTTCTTGTGATGTAAAAAGAAACTTCTCCTCATATAAAAACATTTTATCTGATAGAAGACAAACATTAAGTTCAGAGGATATTAAAAAGCACCCTGTAATTTAGTGTGCATCTAAACAGAAAATTTGCTAATCGTGAATCCTCATTTGGACATGTATTACCTTTTAATTGATTAGTTTCATTGAAAGTTTGTAGTATTTGTATGGTTTCTAGAATTTGTTATATAATGCCATTTATTTGAAGACTATTTACTAGTGGGAAATTTCTTGGTGTGAAACAAACTAATAATGCAATACAACTAGCTAAAAAATTAACTGTATTTGGGTGTATTTAGAAGTGTTTTTCTATTACTTCCTTCAGAAATTTGAAGCTATAAAATTAAATTTTGTTCAATACAGGGTTCCTACGGTCTGGAAAGTCAGGGAAAAAAATAACTGTCAGGGAAAGTCAGGGAAGCTTAAGAAAAGTCAGGGAAAGTCAGGGAAATGACAATTCATGTCACACTTCAGTTTCATTGGAAATTGTGAAGCCGCAGAAGGAAGGTGTTGCCAAAAGTTAAAGTAGTGTAGTGGCTCGAAGAAACCCTAACACTTTTGTTATGAAAGATAATATAAATAAGGTGGAAGTCATTTGGGCTTTGCAAGTTGTTGACAATAAAATGTATTTCAATTCATGCAATAATTTAAGTACAATTTTTCATTTTATGTTTCTCGAGTGTTCTATTGCCAGTGCCTTTACTCTTGTGGAGACAAGGCTGCATATTTTATTGTGCATGGCTTGGCTCCATTCTTTCAGGACAATTTACTGGACTACCTAAAATCATGTAACAACTTTGTAATTTGTTTTGATGAGGCATTGAATAAAGTTATTCAAAGAGGGCAAATGAACATTGTATTCAGATTCTGGGACAAGGAAAATCATAAAGTTATCAGTCATTGCTTGGACAGTGTTTTTTTCAATAGAAGCACCGCTGAAGAATTACTTAAGCATTTCTCTGATGGTATTTCTCCTCTTCCAGTCTCTAAGTTTATACAAGTGTCAATGGATGGCCCAAATGTCAATCTAAAGTTTATAACGCTTCTTCAGGAACACATAAAATCTGTCACAGACAATGAAGTATGTATTTTGATAAATCTGGGGACATGTGAGCTTCATGTTGTTCATGGTTCCTTGAGAACAGGAGTGGAACCTGTCAATTGGGATATACATTGCTTATTGTGTCACACGTACTACTTGTTCACTGACTCTACAGCTCGTCAAGCATTGTTTACCCAGTTGACAGGGTGTACAACTTTTCCTTTGAAGTTCTGTGGTGTGCAGTGGTTAGAGAATACAACGTGCTTTCAAAGGGCATTACAAATTTGGGATCTCGTTAAGTTTCACAAAGAAGAAAAGCTTCCTAAAACAAAACCTGTAGGGATACTGAAAAGAGCATCCTGTGATCCATTCCTGAAGTGTAAACTAGCTTTCTTCAAAACAATTGCAGATGGATTTCAGCTTTTCCTTTTTGATTGGGTTTGATATATTTTGTTATTTTTCCATAATTTTCCCTGAACTGATGGCAAGACGTCTGCATTCTTATTCTTCCATGAGAGGTGAGGCAAGGTCGGCTTTAGGGGAGGAGGAGACCAAAATAAAAGTTATTAAATTAATATTTCCAAATGAATAGCTCCATAAAATTATAGTGGAAATTTTTTGAGAAGTTGGTCAGGGAACTTGGGAAAATAGTCGGGAAAAGTCAGGGAGAATTTTTTTACAAATACTGTAGGAACCCTGCAATAATATATGTATTTATTATAAACGCGGATAAATAAGGTTTGATCATTGTTACATATTTTACTAAATATGTTTACATTATTACATATTTTACCACATATTTTAACCAATTTGGATACATATATATGTACATATTTTGTAGGTAAATACTACATAAAAATCCGGGCTCTAGTTATAACAAAACAAGCCTAATTATAAAAATGCACAAACTTAATACTGTACACATGAGGAGAATACATCTAGTTTATTTTTAAATGAAGACCACCCATACATAAGACAATATTTTGACCCTGTCATACTAAACGAGAACATTCATAAGCATAAGTAAGAAATTCAACTATTAATTAGGCCCCTAAATGAAAAATAAATCACAAAATAAATATCCTAAACACAGTTTTAGAATATACCTATATGAGCTCTAAGAACTGATCTCGGGCGCGTTCAGTGAGCAATCGATTGAGCGGTTCTTGGAGCGCTCAGTAATTGGCATGCAGCTGACGTCATGCACCGTGAAGAAAAGAAAAAACAAGTGATTACTGAATGTGGTTCTTTGCAGCTAGCCCCTAGAGTACACAATAGCACAATAATGATGCGTTATCTTGAACATATTTGTTGTTTTTACTGTGTGAATACATTACTGTTATGTAAATAAAATATAGTTTAGTTAGTTCAACCAACAGAAAAAATAGGGGTGTATAAAATATAATTAACTCGGATCCAAAACCAAAATTATTTAAATAGAAAGAAAAATTCTGTGAGCATGCATGGGCCACGGCTCGTACTGAAAGATGTAGGTAATATTTCATATAAGTTGGTATACAACTTGTATTCAATTAAAGCTACATTACTTATAGCTATATATGATGTATTTTTAATTTTTTATAAATCCACAATGAAGAAAATCATACTGGCCCACCTAATATTGTTTTTGATAGTGTTTCACTTTGTTACGTGAGGAAATCTTTATCTTTCATATATTTATCAAGTATTTTATAATTTGAAATGAGCCTTAAGGTAAATCAAATTGAACGTTTTATTTTGTTCAGAATGTTGGTTTTGCTGTTTATTATGAAATAAAATATCTAACGCAGGATTTAAGAATTTGTGTTCACATGCAAGAGACTATTTAAATAATTTCGTTTGAACTATGAACTATATTTTCATGATTTGAGAATTAAAATATATCTATAGATTTTTGAATTATCGGTGTAAAATATCTCCATGATAAAAAATCGATTATCCTTGGGCTATTGTGTCAATAAATCAGATCAGTTATCAGCATTGGCCCAGCCCTTATATATATATATATATAATGAAAATAAACTAATATAAATATTACATTGATCTCATAATTTTAAACAGTTAATATTAAGAGCGGTCATCATAGTAGGCCCAACCCAGCTTCCGGCTCACCGTGTTTTTGTGTGTGTGTGTGTATGTATGCACGAGGTATGGTAGTAAAAGGAAAAAGAAAAGACCAAGATATGCCAGAGATGTGTGCAATGCATTCGTATTTCAATGATTACCCTACTCAAAATTTTCTGCTGTGACGATGGGGAACAAAGCGACATAGTTTTTTTAATAACTGTAGAATGTCCCTATTATGGCAGAATGAAGATTTGTGCTCGGTGCTTATCTGTGAAGCAATTCTAAAATGGTCAAAAATGGCCTTTTTAATTTAGTTTCCATCCTAATATCATTTAATGTTTCAATAATGTTCAGTATTAGGAACTTCTATTAACTCTCTATCTCCTTTTATGTTTAATCAGAAATGATTCACATGCATTAATGTTCATGTAAATTTACGATTTTTAACCGATTGTATCTCATAGTTTATAGATATGTGATTTACGCTCTTAAAAGTAGAGAGCAAGAAAATTTTAATTTTTCAAAGCCTAATACTGTATTTCTTGACTTTCAAGCCAATCTGCATGATTCAGCAAATATTTTGGGCCCTAAGCAATGTAAAAAGTAGTTATAATAAATAACACTTTTAAGCTTAAAATTATATACTAAGTATGAGTAGAATGGTATTATTATAACCGTACCAATAAAGTTGGTGAGATGACAAGCCCAGTTTTTATTCCACAAGTTTTTTGATAATACAAATTAGGGTCAAATGCCTTTTCCTCTTATCAATTAAAAAAAACAACTGTTGCGATTGGTAGACCAGAATAAAACAGGTCTTGCGTCCCATAGGTTGGACCACAATAGCCTAATGCATTGGAATTTAAATAATTTAAGTTATTAACTATAGATACCTGCTTCAGTGGCCACATGGCTTAAGGTACTACTCTCGGAATATACTAGACTGCCGATGATGGGGAGAGCATGGTGTAGTGGAGGTTGTTTTTTCTAACTGGTTTCCCACTGTCTCTCCGCACAAATGTGAGTACACTTCTCCTAAATTCAACCTTCCTCAGCCCTAACCCATTAGCATAATTAGTACATAAGCGCACAACCCAAATGGGTAGTAAGATGGAGTACTAAAAAAACTATAGTTGAATAAAACACAAAAACTTTATCTCTTTTGTCACCCAGCTATTTTCTGGACTATGGTTAATTAATTTCTCTTGTGATATGTGATACTTGCTAACTATTAGGTCTGTAGTCAGTAGCCTAACTATTTGTCATCCTATTAAATTATGAAATGCCTCTGCTACTATAGCACATAATTTACACATACCACTACTCTTTGTATCTACATTTTTTACATGTGTACAACACACAAGTAGTCAAAAAGTGTGTTATCTTCTAAACTAACTACACATATATTTTGTAATTAATAAAGTGAACATGTGCATATCACCAACAACTGTTTTCCAGCTTGTGTCCTGGTTAGTTTAGTAAGGATCATGATGGTTTAGAGAAATTGCACCCGCATTAACGTAAGGAGGGTGTTAAAACCACCTCTAATACACCCGGCCAGGATTTAAATGCCAACCTTCTTGTAAACGTCCATGTTCATTGCAAATCTTAACACTTGTATTTGTCTTTAAATAATTTGTATCATGTGGAGACTGACACCTCAATGTATGGCTCAATTGCGGGCTAATACCATGGAGTTGTGTATTTTTAAAAGGATAGAAAAACTCTTCTAGCCTTAAACAATGTTATTAATTTCAAAAAAATCTTCTAGCCTCCAGAACATTTTTATTTAAAAAAAATATCTTCTAGCCTCTAGAACATTGTTATTAGTAAAACACAAGGAAAATCTTCTAGCTACTAGAACATTGTTATTAATAAATAAATGGTACGGCGCACCGCACAGACTTTCTCTCTCTTTCTATAAACTCGTAAGATTTCTGAACGGAATAATGTACATTGTATCATCACCACTCCACATAAGAACATGCATAAAATAATATACAATGATATAGAATCAATGAGAAAAGAGGCGCATCTTTGTC
>CABFWB010000032.1:481757-495947 GCA_902151455.1 Timema bartmani
TTTCCAATCTCTACCTCCCATTCCTCTTTAATTGCCGGCTCATTTACAAAGTGTACTTTTATTTGAAACTAGCATTCTAATAGTTTTAAGCTGAATGGTTTTGCTTTTTTCTAATCTCAAAGACCTACCCCCATCCATCATTCTCCCCACAGTCACTAATACCTCCTATTTCCTTTGTAAATATCTAGACATAGGATTACCCAGCTTTGTTGCCTGAATACATACAGAATAAATATATATTTTAAAAATTTACCTAAGCACCAAAATGGTGGTGAGTAGTTAAATATTTTCTTACATTTTTATTTTGGTCTTGTTAAAACTGTAAATAAAGCAGTATTTTTAAATTTATTTTTTGTCAACTTGGGGGGAGCTGAACCCCCTCCCACACCCCCCATGGCTACGGCCTTGAGTATTACCCACAGCTACATGTAACATCACAATCACTGTCGGAAACTTAACATGGCATTTGACTGGCCGTGTGTATAGCGTTGAGGCTGACCTCTGAGCCTGGCTGGAGTTAGTAAATTTACCTTGAAAAAGTAATTGGTTCCCGCCGTACTACCATTAGTTTTGAATGTGCTCTAAGCTACAAAAAGGTTGGGGACCTTTGTTTTAAAGCATTACCTTGTAATATTTGGGGGACACTACATAAATTTTTTTTGTACTCTAGTTTTATAGTAAAATAATTTCAGACATACATATATATATATAGTATTTATTTACATTAACCTTTTACATAAATAACTATGTTCAAATAGTTATGTATCTAGTATAGAGTTCACAACTCAAGAGTAAATGAACCAAAATTTAATTTTAAAATATTAGATAAAATCAAACAAAACAAGATGTTTGACATATAAAGTGACAATATATTTCAATGACAACCATGATCTTAGTAAAAAGATAATAAACTATCACATTGGCTCTTTAAAGAGCTCACTTCAATCCAAAGATAAAACATCAAAATTAAGTGTTTGATTCCTATGTTCATATGCAATTTAAAAATTTTTTAAATATGATACTTGATCCATAACCTAGAATATTTCGATCTCTCACTCTTGACTATTCACATACAATTAATTCTCCAAAGCCTTAGCTTTCCTTAAAAAAAAAATCAACGTTCAATGAATAGGGCATAAAAATTTAAACTAAACACAGGACAAAACATCAATTGTTAATTATTAATAATTTTGTTTATTATAATGTTTTAGTACCCAATGTCATTAATAATTACAAATGAAAATTGATGGCTCTAGAAATTTAATCGCAAATACCCACTATATATTTTTTTAAATAGTGTACAAATTTTATTTCTTGTATAAAAATACATATTTACACATACAAATAACCTATCATCTATTTACACAACCTCAACAAATTAACTTAAAAATACTGAACTTTCTTTCCCCCCTCTTATTAATCAAAATATAGGATTAAAATATAGATTACATTTATGAAAATGAGAATGCCACTCCTATTTTTTTCTAATAGCGACACCAATATTTGCTTGAATATTTTGAGAGGTAGAAAAATGTACACACTTTGTTTTGTGTAAATTTTGAGCAAATCTTCATATTATTTGACAACTCTCGTGTAATTTGGTTTTATTGAAGCATACCTATGCAAAATACAATGATTACAACTTGTTACATATGTTTTATATATATATATACTGTACACACACTTTATAAATCTATTCCAATTTTTTATATTCTTCCAATACTTCTAAGCTCTTTAAGTATTATGTCTCACAACATTAATGTTCTGGGAGACAACATAACTAACCCTATGAACTTTTAATTCAGTTACGACAACCTGTCACTCTTTTACGGATATTTACAGGACACGATCTTACAGGATTTGATGTTAGCCTTCCCACCTCTACAAACTTAAACTATACTCATTTCCTCACTGTGTACATTATAAAAAAGATGATTATTATACAATGAATAAAGATAATCTAGGTTTAAATTAGGAGGATAGCTAGCATACTTACCTTGGTGATACTGGAGTAGAAATTGTTTAGATAGAAACACACAAAAAAAAAAACATTTTTAAGGACAAGCTTTCACTGTCATCGACAGTGTCAGGTCAAGAGAGTATCCCCAAAGTAAGTGTGTTGGCTATCCCTCCTAATTTAAACCATGATTTAGCCTAGTGTTCTATTTCAAATAACCTTAAAGATAATCTAGTTCATTGTAATGCTCTAAAGGGCAATGATTTAACCCATCACTAGCAGCATTCAAAAAGGCAAACGAAAGAACTCCAGTATGTTGGCAATTGCCAACCAATCATTTGATCAGTACAAAGTATACAATGAATAATTATTGTTGTTTAAAGGTTTTTTGTAAAATAAAATTATTCCAATAAGTATCGTTTACAATTTTAAATTAATCAAATACCATAGTGTTTTTTGAAATAAGTACTAGCATAAGTACAACTTAATACACCTTCCAAATATATTACTGAAATGTTTTTGCCAAAATATAACAAATACTGTACTCATTATGTTGCTGATCAACTGTCATTCAGTCTGTGCTGTTAATATCGTGGTTGAGGAAACATTATATGTCCTTAACGACAACTTCCTCGTCACTGAGCATTGACATTTTTATAGGGGGTGTTACTTGGATTGAGTAGTGGAGCTTTTTGTTTCTTAGGTAACTATAGCTGTTGTCAAACACCACCAGGTCTGAAAAAGAAGTTACCAGCATTAAAAAAAATACCCTTCTCTATTTTTCTATTTCCAACTTGAACATATATTTTATGAAATTATAATAAATATACATAGTTATTAAAAAAACATGTTTACCTAAATATACTAATACTATTGAAATATTTATTATTTTGCTTTATTAATGAAATACTCCTCACACCCTTCCAAAAATAAAAATATTGTAAGAGAAATAATTCATATATAAAGTTTTTCATTAATGTACATTCTTTACTCTGCAAGGTAGAAAGCTTACCTTACACGTTTCCACTATGATGTACCTTTTAAGAAAGGGCCATAGGATAATCTGTCAAGGAATAACTGCTACCTTTCAAGGTTAACAAAGTGTAAATAGACTTGGAACTGCTTTTATGATTTGATACAAGGTGTAGTGTGTGTTCAACTATGTGGTTTGCTGACAAACGAGGTCAAGGCTCAAATATCACTGTGGTGGTCTTGGAATGTTATTTATCTTTGGTTTTCACATCCTCTCTCTACAACAATGCAGGCGCAGTTCCTCTAAATTACCTTCCTGATTCTCAGTGGCGCAGGAACAGGGGTAACTTTTACCCCCTCCCCCTCAAAAGAAGGGGGTGAAAAGTATCATTTCTACCCCCTCAAAAAAAAATAGTAAAACCTTTATATAATGTAAAGATCTTGTTGAAGCAAGATACAAAGTTCACACTACGCTAACATAATAAAAATAAAATGTGCTTGGAGCACACACTGAAATGATTTTGGAAACTCTGATAGTGATACCAGCTACACCAGCTACTCTAGAGAGAATGCACACACTGAGAGATTCAACAAAATTGAAATTGCAAAACTAGTTGGTGGCTTTATAGCTAGTAACGAATATAGGGCAAAGGTATATAGAAACCTACTTTAATTTTTAGTGTTTCATAATTTTTAGTTGAGCCACATCAGATATAATTTTTCTTAATTTATTTTGTGCCTATTAATTCTAATGTTTGGCATGACTAAATTAAATGAAAAAAATGCACAATGGGACTGTTAAATACAGGTATCCCTTGTTATACACGATCTCACTTTACATATTTTCGCCATAACGCGATTCAATCAAAATAAAAAAAATAATGCTTGGTCAGCTGTGATTTCGCAGTCACCTTGTGTGGTGGTGACATGACCTTGTGCGCGCACATTCCAGTGAGGACAAAGATCTTTACTGTACAGTTTGGGGAAAGGGGGCTGGTATTGACAACATTGGAGATGCAGGGGCAGAAGTTAAACAGTCCTGTATGAAGGGGGTTTGGAAAAATATTTGGCCTGAAGTTTATGATTCTCATGATTTTGATCCTGAACACGAGCTTTCCAATTCAAGACATGACATAGTTGACATAGAAAGATGTTGGATTTTGCGACATAGACCAGGCAAATGTGGAATAATTTCTCCAATCCCATTCAACAGAACTCGCCAATGAAGATCTTCTAGAAATGGAGAATGGCATAAAGAATGAAGAGGAAGAGCCTTATGTTGTTGAGCCTATCAAATAACTTTCAACAAAACAGTTTGCTGATTTTTTTAAGCACATTGATAGTGCATCAGAATCATTGAAGAGAATGACCCTAACAGGGATAGAAGCGTCAAAGTTGCCAGTGAGATTCAGAGTTATTTGGCCTGCTACAAAGAACTCTATAGAGAGAGGAAGAATGCTGCCTGTCAGCTGAGTCTTGACCATTTCATCAAAAAAGTAGAAAATTGTCAGTCTAACGACCCAGGGCCTTTATGACAGCAAGAGCCTATCGTGCAGGGTCATAAAGAGAGCAAGATCAAACCATCCCAAGGCAGTCGAGAGAGCAAGAGCCTACCGTCCCAGGGCCGTCAAAAGAACAAGAGCCTACCATCCCAGGGCAGTCAAGAGAGCAAGGCCCTTCAAGAAAGAAAGAGAGTGATAATCCATATTTGCCAGATCCAGTTAATTTATCATGCGATTGAAGATAAACAGTAAGTATACCTGTAGCATTATATTAGCTACATTGATTAAAAATTGCATCTGTTTACAAATTTCAGGGAATTGAAGATTGACAATAGGTGTAGGCTACCCATAGTATTGTACTGATTAGATAAATTAATAAAAATAGCATTCATTTAAAAGTTTGTCTCCAAGTGATGACAGCACTCGTTCAATTTGAGTTAAAATTGGACTTTACCCCTTTTCCCTCAAAACCCTGCATTTGTTAGTTCCTTGTTAGATGATACAATGATTTTTAATAAAAATTTAACCCTAAAAAACTTTCACATCTTTATGATAAAAAAAAGGGTTAAACACATTGACATTAGAATATGTCACTTTGTAAAACTAGCTCAAATGACAAAGAAATGTAGTGATTGCTTTAAGTTATTGAATATATAATTATAATATGCTCTTTATTATTATTATTTATTATTATTATTAATCTCATTATTTGTTCCTTTTACATGTTCCTATCGAAATGTCCTCTCATTCTTTACCATTTTCCTTTCTCTCTCTTTTGTGTTTTTAGGTTTCCTCTTTTAGGAGGTTGGCTAGTGCATTTCACACTCCTTCCTGATGAGTCAATAGAATGAAACTTAGGTCGGGTGATTGGGCGGTAATGATAAATTTTCCTCAAGAGAAAGCCATTAGCTCTTTGGTCAATGACAGCAATGTATAGTGTGAACTGTGTTCTTATTTTAATTGTAAAAGCCAGATTGTATTGGTTCCTTTTATATGTTTCTATCCAACTTTCCTATACCTTCTTCTAAATATAATATTAAAGTTATTGAATAAATTGATTTAATTTCTAAGGTCTGAATCAAATTAATTTTACAAATAACTTTTCTTACTAATCATTAACATTAAATGAGAAAACTGCAATTTTAAATTTCTATAAATCACTTATAAAATTATATTTTGGTAATACAGTAGTCTCAAAAACTTGACCTAATGTGGACTGAGATGGTGTCTAGTTATTGAAATGTTGAGTTTTACGAATGAACTTGCATAAGATGCATGTTTACTATGTCATGTTTACTAAATAAGGATGAATCACAGTACAATACCGAATATTATAGGTACAGTTACAGTAATATATGTACAGTACAATATATTATGTGTTAATATAATGGCCTATATACATACGTGTAATGTACAGAAATGCAGTACAATATTGTACACATAATATTGTATTGATTCGAATAACACGTTAGTGAATTGGAAAATTAACAAACACAGCACTTTTAAAAACACTGCAGTCGGAGGACGGGAGGCCCCAACAACACATCCTACATGCAGGACAACAGGAAGAAGAACTTGAAACTACAGATTAGCCTGGTCAAGTCACCTACTCCCGAGCAGCAAGAGGGTACGCCACAGGCCGTGGAACCCTCATCCGAACCAGACTCCATCGCCTACACGCTATCGGAACCAGAATCTCTACCTTCAGAGGACAGCCCGGAGAGGACTCCGGTAAAATCAGACAGCGAAGCAAGGGGCAGCTTCGCGTCTCCATCATCAATAGCGACACCCGAACTTCTGGCTCAACCAGATTTCGGATACATCACGAGATTAGCGACCCAGGCACCTCGGACGATCTACAAGCAACGACACCCGAGAGAAATGTCGAACCCGGACTTCGCAGCAGAATTCCGGAACCTACAGGACACAGTCAGCGTCGATGGAGGAACGCTTCCGCAACATTGCCGACCGGTTTGGACAAGCAAGTCAGGATGCTCCGACCCCGGGTGCTGGGGTGACGAATCCTTCTACGGCAGCCATCCCGGGGACATCATATGCCGAGACATCACCACCGGCAGAAGCCTGGGCATCCCTGGGAACCGTAGCCACACCACAACTTGCCGTCACAGACAGCCAAGCACTGAGACTGGCATTAGCCCTGAAGGCCAAGCTCTCAGAACTTCAGCCAGGACGAGACGCACACGAAGCCCGGTTCCTGACAGGACTGATGGAACATTACCCGATCATGCCAGCAGCAGCGAAACAGAAGCATTCTCCATAGACTCAACATGCTCTACATCGCAGTCACAAAGAATTGGACAGAGGCCATCGCAGCATCGGGGGACGGTGGGTCTCCAGCGATCTACCCACCAAACTACCAGCCACCAGTCGCCCCAACGATCGTCTACAGGGACAGGCCTCAGCCCCGGGCCCCCCGAGGCAGAGGACAACGAAGGGCCAAGTGACACAGTTTTGGACGCGCCTTCACCTAGAACTCCGAGTCCCTTGGGTTCTACGAGGAAGGGATCACCCCGCAACGAGGCGCCATATCAAGACTCTAGGATTAGAAAACTTGTATTTGTAATAATTGTGTTCCTTGTATGCTCTTTAAATAAAGTAATGGGCCTTGGCCCGGGTAACCTTCCGCCCTTCGGCTCAGTCCTGCCGGACCTTCCCTTTCTTTACTACCCGTGAAGCCTTCTAGGCGGAAAGGGTATAAAAGGAAGGGGACTCAAGGCTCTGGACTGCAGTCGGAGGACGGGAGGCCCCAACAACTGTTCCACTCGAGTTACACAAACAAACTGAGAGGTTATACAGTTGGATGACCTTAGATTGTGATGTGGTGCCAATAACTATGTGCACATCGAATTACACAGAATGTTGAGTTATTGAGTGTCGAGTTTCCAAGACTATACTATAATCAGTATTTCTGTAAAACTTGTTCTTATATACTAAATGTCTTAAGTATATATATGATTCACATTTTCATAAATTTATAAAATTGTGAATCATATTTCAAATTTAAAATCTAAAGGGGAATTGAATTGATTTCTTATTTTTTAAGCTACTGACATATAAACATGTTTTCCAAACTGTGATAAGCATAGATTCAAGATTTCAGACATCCCACTAAGTTTTCTTGAAACATTTGTTGACGAAAATATTTTGACTAAAAAAAATGTGATGTCATAAACTATTATAAGCCTTTCTTTTTCCTCTTTCTTTATCTTACCAATAAGGCTGTATTAAAATTCAGAATGACTGTTTATACTTAATGAGATAAGGTTTTTTTAACTAAGAGCTTAAAGGGGTGCGTTGGGAAGGCGGAAGCAAGACTGATACGGTATGGTGATATGATGATGAAAAGAGAAAGAATACCAAAGAGAATGATGGAGAAGAAGTTGTAGAAAAAATACTGCAAGGGAGGCTAAGAATTGAATGGGAGGAGCAGATAATAGAAAGTGTGCAAGTGATAGGAGAATATCGGAAGTGATTAAAGGAGGAAGAGTGGTGGAAAGATAGAGGCATTTTTTTAAACAAGAGTTATACAAAATATTCGGTTTTCAAATAGTTTAGGTTCCAAACTATTCAGATTCCAATATATCCCTAAGATCTTATATTTAATATCAAGTTCTTTTGGATTATACAACTCACAGGTGGCTGGCTCAGGGCATGTGATCACTCCCATCTCATCTACAGTATGGCTTGTTACCCTGTGAATAGGAATCACAACCGTGTCCTTCTCATCAGCGTTTTTACACAACACACCAAACTTGATGTCATGACCCTCTGTCTTGAACTCCCATCTGAATCGAGAAGAAGATCATAAACACACCATTATGCATTTCAAAATGTACTCTTTAAGATGAGCAGGGCTACCATTATTTTCACAATGAAAAATTTCCTTTGTCCTCCAGAAGAAATTTCTATTTTTACAGACACTTGAGGGGTTAGTATAAAATTTCTTTAAATTATAGAAAAGGTTTATTTGTGTTTTGACCCAAGTAGGGAAATAATCCAAACCAAATTCTAGATGGTGTGATACAAGATATATCTTCGAATCAGCATGCATAGTTCCTTGTTTCCCTTTTTATCTATCCTAATAGAAGTAACCGGCTTTGCCCGGGGTAACCACGCTTTCTTCAAACAGACAGAAAAAATTCTTTTATTTCTGCTAGCCCAGTTCTTTTTGATAGAATTAAAAAAAATCTAGTAAAAAAATCTAGTAAAAAAATTAAAAATTCCAGCTCCGAGGTGCATAGGTTTGTGAACAGGGGCTAGTAATTTCTAAATTTTGGATCTCTGCCTACAGTAGCTATCGCGCAACGTAGACAGACAAACTATTTTATCAATATAGATTAATCTCTACTCCTTAATTCACAAATATTTCAATTATTTTTTTTATGTTAAGAAGGTATTTTTTAGTTGAATAAAAGTTGGCTTCCATAGATATTTTAAAAGTGTTGTTTGGTTAGTTATTTCTTAGCATTTTTTCCCCCCTATAATCTCTTTAGACTGATATTTGTAACAAGATTTAAATTTACGTTAGCGGATAACCCAAACAGGTAGTGAGATGCAGTGCTAAGTATTATTATTATTATTATTATTATTATTATTATTATTATTATTATTATCATCTTAAAAGGTAAACTAAATGCTTACACAATATTTGGTAATTTTATTAAAAAATACAATTGGAAAGAGTTACCATGTATTTGTTTACCTAAACGGGTGTAATTTTACAAACATAAGCTTTATAGAAAAAGTTTAAGGGTATGATTTAATGTTTGTGAAAAATATTTTTTTATATCCCCCAATGAGGCACTACCTCAAATTGTGTCGGAATAAACTATTGACTGTTTTAATAGTTTTCAATGACTTAACATAAAAGTTACAATAATATCTTACTTGAGAAATGATCCTTCTTGTGCCACAATGTAAGGAAGCTTTAATTTTTCACCCTTCTTTACAACAATCGTACAAAAGCTATCAGTGGTTAAGCTGCTGCCTTTGTCATCTGCATTCTTAAGGTAAAAAGACTTTGGCACTTTGCCGCCCGGGTGAATCTGTAAGATAAAAACTGTTACTGTGATCATTATCCTATTATAGCAATTAGAGTACTTTTTTTTATCTTGGTACCTATTTATTTTGCATTGATTATATTATTTTAAAATTGGGTGAAATAATCAAAGTAACTGACGATCACACATGCATTAAGGACAGCCTTAAACTCTGAGTGATAGATTATCCTGAGCATGAGATGAATCCTGGATGGCTAAATGTTAAAGCAAAGGCATGCTAAGTCAAAGGTCCCTGGCCCGATTTCTTACCAAATGTCATTTTTCAACTAAATTTAATCTATTACTCTAGAACAGCATCTATCAAAACTTAACAACTCGTGTCTCACTGAAAAAAGGCACTAAAATTTTCAAGACACACCATTAGTGTTTTAAGAAGCGATTTTATCATTAAAATATCTAGTATTAAGATTATGTTTAAAAGTTGAATATTTAAAATTATAATAATTGAGTTATTTAAAAAAAATAGTGTTGCTTATTTGATTCTATCCCTCAAATTTCTTCTCGCTTCTTTTTGATCTTCACCAAAATTTCCATGGCACACCTACTGACCCTTTGCGGTATATTGATTGAAAAACACTGCTCTAGATAATTTTAAAGTAATTTATTTGAGCAAGAAAAGACTAAAGTAGACAAACCCTGAAACAAACTCGAGAGAAACCAATTCTTGTTGAAAGAACATAATGCATTCAAAAGATTAATTCCATACCTTGGACGGGCACGTTGGATCCCCATCAGGATCAGTCATTGTTCCCCCATAATGTTTGGGTAGCTGATTATCATCGATTATTTGCAGTAGCAGAGGTTGATATTTCCTAGGGTCGTTCTTGAAGATTTTAATCTTGTTTAATGTATACTCGTTCAGAAAATTCTTCACCACGGAGAAAGCAATAGCGAAGATTTTTGGAGCTGTTTAACAAAGGAGATATAAAAAAAGAATTTAAAATATTTGCAGCACAGATGTTTTCTGCTAGAGCAGCGATTCCCAACCAGGCTTCTGCAATAATTTGAAAAAGACTGTCTAGAATTATGGGCAGACCAATAAAAAGTAATGTGAACTCCTGTACCTGAAGAAGATTACGAGAAGAGTGTCGGTAATAATGCTAAAAGTGAGGTTAGATTATTGATATACCAAGTTCAAGTGCCAAAGGACAGAAATACTCTGGAAATATTTGATTCAAAAGTATGAATTAATCATTTATCAACCCTGCTGGTTTACACATATATTTTATAATAGGTGACTGACAAGAGAAATCCGTTTTCTTGCTGATCTATATTTTTTAGTCCACTCTCTAGGTTAATGATAATGCATTTTGTTAAAAGAAAAAAAAAACCTTCGCTTCCTGTGAATTTAAGAGTCAGTTTGTCCCTTTTAGTTATAGCTAGTATTGACACAATAAAAATAAAGGGGTAATACATTCTCCATAAAACAAATGCTCTTACCGTTTATAATGTAACAAGTTTTAAGAATTTCTGGATAGTTGGCTTCATACATTTGTATCAGTGACAAAACAACTTCTCCAGCTGAAAAAAGAAACAAAAAAATCACTACGTCTATTGTGACATTTTATATAATCCATTTTCGTTGAATATGACACTGATATTCAAGTTGTTTTATATGTAATGAAGTCGAAATAAATTAGGATAATCTGATACTAATGCATTCCTAGCAATAAGTTAATCTTTATTCTTTTTATAGTTGTTTAACACAAGATTAAGGCATTACCTTCAAAGACCATACTTATAGTGAACTTTGAATCACTCATACAATGTTCTTTTACATTACATATAGAATATATTTTGGTCCCACCAGGATTTTAACCTGTTAGTTGATGTATAAATCAAAACATCTCTACAATCTTGACCATGGTTGCGGTTTTCTGTTTTGGGATTTAATTTACTATTCATGATATTTCAAGTACTTTAAATATAGACACAAGTTTATTGTTAAGTCCCTAAATAAATAAGTGGAAACACTAATTTCTAAGTTAATATTCTATAGAATAGAAAGATGTGTATTAATCACAACTTGTGAATGTGAGGAATGCCAGGCCTCCACCGTGGTTCGGATTCCACGTTAAACTGTAGGTCCTCCATTTCATCTCACAATCACCCTACCATTGCACATTAGCGTAAGTGTGTATAACCCGAACGGGTAGTAAGACGCGGTGCTAATAATAATAATAATATAGAATAGAAATAAAAATTAAATGTTAACATTGTTATATTGCATTCATTAAAACATTAATATATCCAGTCAACTGGTAAATTAATGATTTAGTGTTTATTTGTTAGTTTTCTTTTTATAATTTTGCTGGGCAAATACATTAATGGGCAGTATACAGGCTCTTAATCACATTCCAAAATACGAAAAAAAAAAAGTTTTCTGCTGACACTAAAATCATCTGATTATTTTTTTAAATCTTGAATATTCTAAAGGTGGAGATCTGAGAAAAGCTAAGTGTTTTAGCAGTTTTTATACAAACAAATTGTCTTGGTCAAAATAAATCAAATATTACTTCAGTACAAACAGAGTTTAATATTCTTCACATGGTAACCTCAACAGTTCTTGAATATCTGTCAAGGGTGTTCTGGAATTTAATGACCAATTTTTCTCTTCATTTAAAAAGTTTGTTATTTAATTCCGATACGGTCATGAGAGATATTTAAGAAGTGTTGATATCACCATGTGAAGAAATTAAACTCTACGATTTTACTGGGGCAATATTTTACTTATTTTGGTCAAAAAAATGTTTTTCTATAAAAATTGCAAAAATACTGCCCTTAGCTCACATTCCCTACATCTCCACCTTAAGGATTCAAGGTATTTGAGGATTTGAAGGTTCCCATCCCTTACTACAAATGTAATGCTCATATCACCTGGTCTCCAAGCATATTGTCTCAGGTTGAAGTTCTCCATGTCGATAATGGCAGAGACAGTCCCAGCAGCTTGCCCGCACTTCTTACTCTGTTCCCATGCTATCTCCTGGTACGTCTCGATCATCTTTATGGTCATGCGGATAAAGTCGGCCTTGTTCAAGGAGTGCAGCATACCCCACATGTCGAGACCGGCAAACGGGATGACCACCACTAGGAAAACAGTTTAGTTTTTTTTTGTTTAGAAGTAAACAAACAGGAAAGCAGTGTTTTTTTTGTTTGTTTAGAAGTAAACAAATATTGTTTTGTAATCATACTTAAGCCTACAATCACAATTTTATTATATTCTGAAAAATGAAAAATGACACCTGGACACGAGAATCGAACCCGTGTCCAGGTGTCATTTTTCAATTTTCAGAATATGATATCTAACTGAAGTAATTACCATTATATAGCTCTGGCTATTTACTCTTAACAATTTTATTAGCTTAGTTACATCTAAAAAAAAATGAATAAGTTAATAAAGAGGATTTTTAGTAACATTTTTTTGGCGAAAGGATGGAAAACCAACCCCAGTGAAACCTTACAGAATTGAAACCAGGGCTTTTAAGTTAATGTCTGGTATACCAGCCGCATGGCCATTTCTGTTTGAATATATATATTTAAAGTCCAATTTTAATAAGAAAGGTCTCTTAGTAAATACAAATACGAGGGTACGTCAAAAAGTTTCCACACTGTCTTGTTTGTAGGCCACTTATAAGAGGTAGCCCATCGAGAGTTGGCAGCATTGTAACCCAGTTTGGTGTTTCGGTAAACTGCTGCTGTTGAACTTTCTGTAAGTGTGTTCTTTGCTACCGAGTGTGAATATGGTTGCGCCTCTTTATATATGCACCAAGGAAGAACAGAGAAAAGTCATGATTTTTGTGGTCCGAAGATGTTAAAGGATCTGAGATACACACCCGTTTATGTGCTCAATACAGGGGCAATGCTTTACCTCACTGATGTGTACGAGTGGATGGAAATGTTCAAAAATGGTTGGACAAGTGTGATTGATGCATAGCAGTCAGGACGGCCGTCAACCATTAATGAGCAGCATGAACACACCAGGACCATTTTTCTTGTGGACAAGAGAGTCACGATAGAGGTAATTTCACTACAATTAGGTATAAGTCAAGGTTCCATCTATTCGTATTTGGTTTCCACAAAGTCTGTGAAAGATAGGTGCCTAAACAACAGATGATTTTCATCTGTTTGGACCCCTTAAGAATGCGCTGAGAGGTCATCAATTTGTAGGTGATTATGAGGTGAAAGAGACAGTGCATGATTGGCTATGCACACCACCAAAAACTTTTCTGACGGAATAAAGAAGCTTTTAGAGCGTTGGGCTAAATGTACTGAGAAGAAGGGAGACTATATTGAAAAATAATGCCTTTGTGATGTATCCTACATAAACAAAGAATTTGTCAAAAATAAAGTGTGGAAACTTTTTGAAGTATAAGTATTGATCAACTATATCAAATGTTACAGCTGTGGATAACATGACTATATGTATGAATACATGAAAGCAGACCTAGTAACTTTTGTAGCTGTCAGATAAGGCCCAGCCTATGAAAATTGGACTGTGAGATTCTATTCTGTTCAGGTTTTGGCTATACTCAAAACTTTATTCTGTTTCAGCACAGTTTGTTGGTTGAGAAAGACCCCAAAACCAACTGTATCCAAAACTTCCAAGGGCATGGTTATACAGTGTAAACAGAGAAGGGGCAGCAGAGACACGCCCCCCCCCCCCCCCCCCCCCCCCGTG
>CABFWB010000032.1:495977-522281 GCA_902151455.1 Timema bartmani
CCCCCCCCCCTTAGTCATTATGGTCCTCCACAGGAAAGAGATAGGGGCAATAGCTATTAGTAAAAAAGTATTATTGATAAAATAAGTTAAATAATGTGGCCATAAAAAGTGACAAGATATCAATGCTAATTTTTATGTGTCTTAATTAGATGGACCTGAATGGATTCTTTGAAACATTTACAGATTCCTTCTTCCCAAAATCTCCCATCACCATCACCCTCAGGTATCACTCGGAACAAAAATTTGACTATAGACTTGCAAATTTTACTTACTAAATTTATTTTATTCTAATGCCTTCTATTAATAAATCTATTTTTTTACCAGTGTAATAAATCAAATCAATAGATAAATCAAATTTAGAGCAGGTAATTAATATTTTAAAAATATATAACACAAACTTTTTTTTTTTCCATTTAGTCTAATCTAGTTTGGAACAAAATTTTCAAATACCTGTTATTATTAAACTCCTAAATGAATTTGATCTTAAAGAGTATTATTTATTATGTATAACACTCCCCAGATACCCATTTTGAACACAATCACTAAAGTCATTTTTGAACAATTTGAATTTTTAATAAAATGTAATTAGTAAATTACTTTGAATTTTAGAGCAAGAATTATAATCACAAGTCTGCCTCGAGGTAAGACAATACACATAACATACCTATTATAAATAGCAAGTATAAACCAAATCCATCAAACTGTTTTGGTTGTATCCCTAGTTACAGGCAGGCAGATCAGTGTAGAGGAGTGTTGCCAGAATTAGCAGAGTTTGTTTAAACTTTTATCTTTGATAAGTTGTATTGGCCATGTAACAACAAACATACATTCCCATGTGAGGTATGTAAAGCAGAGAGCTATGTGTGATTGGTCAAATGGGGGATCAAGAGTCTGAGTACATATGACGGGTACAGCTTTAACAAGCTCTACCTACCCTGGCTATAATCCATCATATGAAACTGAGACAGTTGAATTGTAAAAGCCACATTCTATTTTAGCGGCACATAAGACGCTAAGATCCATCATAAGGTAATTTATTTTTCATGATTGCAATACTTTATCTATATGATATAGTAGAAATTGATAATGTGTATGTAAATTATAGATTTTCATAAAGATAAGTTTCAGACTAAGCATCTACACAATCAAAAGAATCAAAGTTAGTTTACCTGGAGCACCCTCCTTGTCGAAACCAGCCAAGCCGCTGGGGTAGTATTTCTTGATGACCTCAGGGGGTTCCCAAGTGTTCAAGGTCTCGACTTCCCACTTCTCGCGCCATTTCATAGACTGGGGGACAGCGAAAATAAAACACATCACATGTTATTAAACTACATCACTAGCGTGTGCACTAAAGTGGGCGTGTTGCTCGAGACATTTCTTTGACTCTTGAATGCATGTTTCATTCACAGGCATCAGGGACTTTGTAGGGGGAGATGTGGTGGGGGGGGCTACAAGGCCTCTTGATGTGGGAAACATCGATAAGGTGTTATGCCTTGAGAGGCCTTCTCACCTAACTGATCACACCTAACTTAGGTAGGCAGTACAGCTCAAACCAGGTGTCACACCGTATTGAGATTTTTTGGATCCTAACAGAGGAATTGAGACCAGTGAAACCTTACTTAGCACCGCGTCTTACTACCCGTTCGGGTTATACGCCTAATCACTAATTACGCTAATGGATTAGGGATTGGGGAGGTTGAGTATAAAGGAAGTGAACCCGTATTTGCGTGGAGGGAGAGTGGAAAACAATTTAAGGAAAACCACCCCAGTTCACCCGAGCAAGATTCGAACCTCAGTCTCCCCGTCCTCGACAGTCTAGCTCACAACGAAACTAGCACGTTAGCTAACTACGCCACCGAGGCGGGTCCCAGTGAAACAGTCTTACCATATTTTAATAACCGGCCTCGTGGTGTAGTGGTCGGTGCATCTGGCTACGAGCCTAGGCGTCCCGGGTTTCTATTCCCGGTTGGTACCCTGGGCATTTTCCCCAAAGGGGAACTATTCCAGCGGTCACCAGGGTTTAGTTAATTAGGCTTAAGTTAGGTTTGAGTGTTTACTGGTGCCACACCTTCATTCTCACTATCACCCTCATACTAACTATTATCCTCATGTTTACTATCACCATCATCTCATCGAGACATGTAAAGAGCCTACACGGAAAGGATGTACGATCAACATATCATTTTTACGGGGGTTTTCTCATCCTCTCGTCACCCCAATGCAGGTGCATTTCCTTACAACAATCATATTATTTTTAAGCACCTCGTCTAACGCCCTGTTCGGGTTATAGGCCTACGTTTATGTATTTTTTACGCTAATGGTTTTAGGAATGAGGAAGGTTATATATTTAGAAGAAGTGTATCTTCATTTGCGTGGAGTGAGAGTAGAAAACAATTTAGGAAAAAACCACCCTCAGTACACCCAACCGAGATTCGAACCTCGATCTCCCCGTAATCGGCGGTCTAATTTACTGCAAGAGTGACACCTTAAACTATGTGACCACCGTAGTGGGTATGAGGAAGGTATAGTTAAAAGGCAATGTAGAGGAGGGAAAGTGGAAAACTTATCAAGGATAAACAAGCTCAGTACACTCGACCGGGATTTGATCCCCGACCTCTCCACCACAGGTTATCAAGTTTGTAGGTACGCCTTAGACTGTATGACCACCGGTACGGATCATACCAAATTTGTACGTTATAGTTAAATTAAATACAAAAATCATTTAATAAATAGCATATTTCTTTGCGGTCAACATTGATAACATTTAACTATATTATTTGTGTGTTTTTTTAGGTAGTGTAATATATATCAAAAGTGACAGCTGCAGATGACACGACTTGATGTATGAATATATTAAAATGGTTTTAGTAACAAATGACTTACTGTTCTTCCCACCAAAATCATAATTTTTTTAAATGATGGTGGCTATATTACACGACTGCAGTCTAGTGGCAGTGACTTGATAGCAAACGTGAACGACCTTTGGTCTTTCATATAATTAACATTTATTGACGTTCTGGCATCCTGGTCGGCGCGAAGAAGAAGCCAGCCCAGCCCGCAAGTGCCTTGTTATATATGAAGGTGGCCATACCAGGCGACAACAACTTGGTCCCAAACGTGAGCGACCTTGGTTGGGTCTTTCATATAATTAACCTTTCTTGACGTTCTGGAGTTCAGGTCGCGGCGGCCAGAGTTTGCAAGTATAGCCACACTCTAACGTATTAATTAAAACTAGAAGAAAGTAATGAATGTTCATCTCCACTTACTTCCCGTAACATCTTCTCAGCTGCTTCAGGATTAAAGTTGCGAGCTGCAACAGAAAATAAGACACATTGTGAGACAAGTGAAAGCTGAACATTACTGGTTTTGACTTAGTGTACAAATTACCGAACAAGCACTTGTCATGCGATGCAATGTTTACTATTTGTTTTACATTTTATAAAGTTCACTGTCACCCGAGCCAACAGAGCTTAAATAAGTGGGTCATTCAGTGAGTGGGTCTGTATGGGGAACAACGGTGGCTATAGTGGATTCACTATAACTTGGGCCTTTTTTTTTTTACAGGTCAAAGTTAAATCAATTATTTTTTTATGTATTCAACTGTCTCGTAAATGTTTTGTCAATTTAACAGTTTTTTTTAAGCATCGCGTCTTACTACCCGTTCGGGCTATACGCCTTTTATTAATTACGCTAGTGGTTTTAGGGATTAGGAAAGTTATATTTATAGAAAGTGTACCAGCATTTATGTGGAGGGAGAGAAGAAAACCACTTTGGAAAAGCCACCCTCAGTACACACGACCGAGATTCGAACCTCGATCTCCCCATCATCGGCAGTTTAGTATACTGCGAGAGTAACACGTCAGACCATGCGGCCACTAAAGCGGTTCATTTAACAGTTGCAGTCCAATTTTGATAGGAAGGTACTTTTTTTTATTTAAAATTTACGAAAACCATTTCCATATATTAATAAGTCAAATTATATGATTTCCAACTGTTACTTTTAATATAATATATTAACAATACCTATTAAATTATCACTAAAAATAAAGTGAAATGCTATCAATGTTGAAAGCAAAATAAAAATATGTTTTTATATTTTCTAAAATAGTCTTAACACTAAAATACTACTATCGGTTAGTTTACACCACGTGTCAAAGTTATAGTTCTATATCCCAAAGTTGGATGAACTCTCTGTTTAAATATATACTGTAAGAAAAGGACAAAGTTACCGTGGACGTATCATACCATAAGCCTTGAGAATTTAAGTTTATAACTTGTTTTATTAATAGGATACAAGGTGACCTGGTGGTCTAGGGGTAAGGTGTCAGACTTCTGTGCTGAAGGTCCGGGGTTCAATCCTCGGTCCCGGCACAATCACAATCACCCTACCATTACACATGAGCGTAAGTGCGTATAACCCGAACGGGTAGTAAGACGCGGTGCTAATAATAATAGGATACATTTTGATTTTCTGTATAATACTAAAGGTTCTCCTAATGCCACGGTATACAGTATACAGGAAATTAATAATTATTATGGTTTTAATTTATGAAGAATTCGGAACAATTTGTTTTTAATTGGCGTATATGTGATAAATATGATTTTAAAAAAACGTAAAAACTGCAACTCTAAAAGGGATCAACAACCGTAGTGTTTAGACGTCTAGCAATTACGCTTTATCTAAAATGTGGTTAGTTAATTCAAAGTACGACTTACGATAAAATTGTGGTAAAATGTATAAACATCTTCCTAAAGGGCTAAAAACCTTCAGTTATAAGCTTTATAATTTCTTTTTTTTTTATCGTAAAAAGGTGACCTTTGCTAATTTTCAAAGACGTTTTCGCACGAATCATCGCAGCTTTATGATAAAGATAAATTGTTAGAACTTAGATCTAACCTTCCTCAAACAAATAAAGTGTTTTTTTTTTAACAGGGTCACATCATGAAATGTTAACATAATTAGGGACAGTTATTTTATTGGTTTTAAAGCTTCAGTAATATCATTCTCATAAGAAATACCTCAGTGTGAACGGCGCATTCAGCAAACATAATATACGCCAGTCTGTAGTCATATCGCTACAGGAAGAACTGTATGACAGTCCAAAAAGTTATTAAAATACTTTTATGTATTCACCAGGGTTGCTATTATTTTATTACTACCAAATTACCTATGCTTTCCAGGTTTTCCAGAAGGAATTCTCATTTTTCCAGGCAGCTTAGATTGAAGAAAAGATAAATAAAATTTCATTTTCCATCAAAGTGACTAAGTATAGAGTTATGGTAAATGTTTAAAAAGGATTTTTTAAGAGTGATGGAGGAAATACATCTGCTGTCGCTTCACAACCCTTGTTTAAGGGGTAATATGACATATTTGAATCAGCGTGCTAAGTTCTTCAGTTCCCTTTATGTGCTTCCAAAGTACTCTTATTTTAAGCTTTCATTTAGATGTCCAAAATTAATAAATACTCCAGTATTTTTACTATATTTTGCAAAATTATGTTTTCCCGACACCCAATATTCCCTGTTTTTTCCCCAGTTTCTAGGTGCGTGGCAGCCTTGATTCACACAAGTCAGATAGCATTTATAAGAAAAAGGTATGACATTGTAATAGGGGAGTGCGAGATCGACTTTTTTGGTTTGAGACGAGATCGGGAACGGGAACGGGGATTTTAGAATCCCTTACTTCTAGATAAGAACGGGAATTATGTAAAACTAATTATTTCTAAATTTGTTAATATTATGTGCCTTAAAACACTGGCAACATTTAATTTGTTAAATAAATACATAGACCCTAATAGAGGAAATCCAAACAAATATATATAAAGTTGAAAATGTAGGCAATTTTAATAATTTTGCTATAACTTAGGATACTTAAATTATACACATTTATTAAAAAAATATTCAATCTAAATTTACATTTAAAATAGGTTGACTTTCATATTTATAATTAATTAATAAACAAAACACGAAAAGCAAGTTTAAAGGTAAATGAAATATGAACAAAAAGCAATTCCCGAAATTTTCGGGATTACAGAATATGTTTGCCGACAATCGGGTATGGGAACGGGAAATAATTTTTTCCCGCGGGGATCCCTCACACCCCTACATTGTAGAAACAGCTACTCAGGTATATGCCCGCGTATGACTGTCCCTCGTGGCACTGGTTGGCACACACGCATAGGCTATGTAAAAGACGCATTTTTTTTTACAAGTGACTGAGAATCATCGTTTACGCGCCCAAGTACATCCCCAATAAGACTCTTTACCAAGATGTATAAATATTAAGTATCACTTCTAAAAGCTTGAGCAGTCATTCTTCGACATTAGATCTGTTTCGGATAGATCTACCCTTCTGAGAACTTGGGGACTAGGAGATCATCCCGGGAGGGTCTCAAAAACGTCCCAGAGCCTTGTTCGGATAAGCGAGACACTGATCGCACATGTTTTCATTTGTTCGCCTGTAGGCCTACACTAGCTCCATTCTTTTCCAGATGCTCTTTCGTAAAACACTACATCCCAAACGTATTGATTTACATTTAAAATCACGTCGAGGTCTAAAGTGTCAGTGCCTGATTTTAATTTGTGTTCAATAACATTTATAACCCGCTTTGGTGGTCGTTTGGTCTAAGAAGTCACTCTCGCAATAGACTAGACTGGCGATGACGGGGAGATTGGGGTTCGAATCTCAGTCGGGTGTATTAAGGGTGGTTTTCCGCTCTACCTTCACGCAAATGAGGAAACACTTCCTCATTCCTAATTCATTAGAATAATTATTACATAAAAGTATAACCCATACATACCTAAGCACACCGTTTCCTTACGGGGTAGGAATGAAACTGAGCATAAAGCTAAAAAAAACAACTCAAAACTTAATCCATCCTCACTAACTTTCTCCACACTTCCCTATCCTTTCATACTCCGCTCGCTTCAACAACATCCATACACCGAGTCATACATGCCCCTTTATTCTTAAAACATATTCATCTGCAACATTTAGCTACGTCTTACATGGCCTACCCCTTACTTTTGATCCATACACTTTACCTTTGTAACGTTTTATGCCGATAAACGTTACAACAACCGAACGTAAAGCTGTGCAAATGAACATTATTCAAGACACCTAAAGAAATAGACAATAATCTACTCACCTGATGCCCCATTCACCGCAGACTGCCTCACCGGCCGATCGAACTCCCCCCCCACGCGAGCACTACATCCTCGTCGAAGTGTTGAGTGAAAACTAACAGAAATAAAGGCGTGTCGTGTTAGACACGGAATCACCCTATGCATCATGGGAATGTGTGACGTAGAGGAGGCCACGTAAAAAGAAAAGAAGGAAGGTTCGAGTCTCTTCTCCAAGGTTATAGGTTGTTCCTCTCCATGATGTTTCACCCCTTCCCTCTGGTCCGTGTCTGTGTTCTACTGTGTTCTGTTTTCCCCCTTTGTTCCCCCCCTCTCAGTATTAAATCATTTATATACCGGTGTCGTTTAGTTTAAACTTCACTTCTTGGTTCGGCGGTGTCGAAAGACATCTAGGATGATATTAAGGTATAAATTCTATTTTCGGACTTTGTAAATTCAAAATTCCCTTTTGGACACACGTTAATTATTCTCAAAAATATGTACAAAAAACTTAAAATGTAATCATGGATTAAATTTAGGTATTTTTTTTTAAGAGAAATAAAGTCCCCTCAGGACGCAAGTCTTTGCCATGATTAGTTTAAATGTTTATAATGATAAACTACAGGAATCATGTCTAAAGGCCCATCTGGCTCAGAAGGTAATTTATTACTGTAAACAAAAGTAACTTTACATGACTTTGCAAGGCCACGCATGGCGTGTTGCCTATGAGAGCCGAGGCGTCTCATTTGCCCTTCCGGCCGTATATTTTGTACGTACTTGTTTTATGTTTTGTTTTGTAGACTATGCCTTTTGCACAATAGGTATTTTTGGTAGTAATGATACCCTAGTCAATGAGAGGTATTACAATTATTTAATACAAAAGATTCTAGTTTGTTGTTTGTTGAACTATTGCCTAAAGATGGCCGAGTTAAACTTAGCTGTATGGCGGATTGCCATAGAGACCCAATAGGGGTCGTGTTGTAAACTTTTGGTACTCATATAGTACTTTTTTTTTAGATCACGTGTCATGAAGACTATTTCACCTTTGCGGGCTTAACCCATTTGTGATAACTACGTTACTATTGTGGGCTTAACCCGATTTATGTATATATTTACCTTTTTTATAATTGTTATTCTTAATATCAATATATATATATTTTCTAATATTATTATGTTTCATAATAAATATATATTATTTTTCATTCAAATATTTTTCTTAATATTAGTTAATAAGTCATAACTCTTAGATATTCTCGCCCTCTTCCCCTGATATATATATTTTTTTATATGTCTATTCAGCTAGTGATATTGATGAGAGAGTTCATGATAACACAAAATGATGTATAGGTCAGAGAGACAGGCCTATTCGTCACATATTGTTCTATCGGCTACACTGCAAATATCATTTGTTGTTATTTTTTTTATTTTTGCTGTCTGTTTAAATTTGTGCACCAGCCTTTGTCTATGGGAGGACAAGGGGGTGGTACACCTTCATATATTTGTTTCGTCACTTGAGCCATACTCATCCTCTCAACATACCCAAACTAAGACACTTCTTTCACATTTGCCTATTGGATTCCCTTTCAAACCGCACCCCTTCCACACCCATTCATTACTGACTCTATCCATACGAGTTTTTCCACCAAATACAGTATAACTCAAAGGGGTGCTAAAAATTAATAAAAAAAATTTACCAAGTAAAGCTCAGGTAGCTCAAAATAGATATTTAAAATTATATCAAGAAACGTTTGTGAACGACTAAGGGAGTCAAGTCTCGTCCACAATGACTCCTGTCGAACTGCTGACTATGCAGAGTCTTCGTTGGGTGAAGACAAAAGAGATTTCCTCACCAAAGCTTTAGTAGGATTCAGATAGGAATAACCTTATCCGTCAGCTGTGTATGCAAGAATTGTATTCTTATATGGATCCTACGGAAACGGTTAAAGTATGAACTGTGTCATATTTTGGACAAGATCTTCTTTGGGGGATTAGATGGACTGGTCCAATAGGATCATTTGCCAGTTGGTGGCTTGAATCAGCCCGAAAAAGCATAAAGCACATGTACGGCGCGAGTTACTTTGGTGGTGTAGAACTATAGCTAGTACGTGCTAGAGAAATAAAATTAGTGTTACCATCAGGCAATTTTTGAAAAATACTCCGTTTACTATGGTTCTATCTTATAAGCTATACCATAGAAGAAAAATACAAAGTAAGCTTGCTACCTCATAGGGTAAACGAAGGGCACAAATAAAACTGATGGATTGATTAGCAAAGTTATTATACATGATAATAATGGTTATAGCCGAATCTAAATAACATATTCTTTAAACTGAAAAATTACGCCTGGACATGAGAATCAGACCCGATACCTTTGCCTTAGTACGCCAATGCTCTACCCGCTGAGCTATCCAGGTATCGTCCCGTGTTCAGGGTTATTATTCACTCGTATTCTCGTATTCTATTAATATTCAAATTATATTTAAATATTCTCGTATTCTATTCATGTTCATACTATATTTAAATAATAGTGAAGAATGGCCCTGAGTACGGGACGATTCCTAGATAGCTCAATGGTAGAGCATTGGCGTATTAAGCCGAAGATTCCGGGTTCGATTCCCGTGTCCAGGTGTTATTTTTCAATTTAAAGAATACAAATAAAGTGTTCAACGACAATTTTAAAATTCTTATAAAATTAATAGGTTACGATGTGCTAGTTTGGACCTGAATTGATTTTCATTTACTTAAAGATTAAAAGTGTAGATTTTATTTAAATTTGTACTTGCTGGATGGAAAGAAAGAGTTGGGGCAGGGGGAAGAAAAGCCCAAGTGTTGGACCCAGGATAAGCCAGTGTTTTTGTTTCTCTTTCAGTAAACATCGGAGCATGTAAAATGCTCCAAGTTCAAGAAACGCTATGGTGCATTTTTAAGGTTATGGCATCACTGGAGATTCCCAACCAAACCGGTACGGAAACGCGATTTGACCCCGAACCGGCCTAATCCAAATATCTATAGTATAGTATAGTATAGTATAGTATAGTATAGTATAGTGAAAGCACTCACCTCTGAGCCATCGTAGCAGGTAGTGGTCGTCGTGGTACGGCTTGGTGCAGCAATCTGCAACACTTCTCCGAAACTGCCAACAGAAGAGAATAAAAAAGGACCGTTTATTTAACATTGAATTTAACTTGGTCTATCGCGTACTTTTGAACACAAAGTTGAGCCAGAACAATACACAATAAATAAACTCGCTGTGTCGTGGATTATTGCCAGGGTAACCAAAGCTTATTAAAACTGTGTCTATGAAGCATTTCTCACACACTCGCTCCCTACGTATTTGACTAATCTTATGTCACACAGGCTCTGATTTACATAACTCACATGGGAATGCATATCTGTTGATACCTGACCAATGAATGTTATACAGAGTGATGAGAACAATTCACAGGTACAGTTTAACGCTAACTAGGCTATTTAGAAATAACAAACGATTAGGAATTCTAAGGTCACTGTTCAAAGAGTTATTATTTTTATTATTAATAGTAATAACAGTAGTAGAAGCATCAGTAGCAGTGGTAGCAGTAATAGAAACATCAGTAGCAGTGGTAGCAGTAGTAGAAACATCAGTAGCAGTGGTAGCAGTGGTAAAAGCTTTATTATCAATGGTAGAAGTAGAATCATTAGCAGTAGTGGTACCAGTAGTAGAAGCATTTATAGTAGTAGTAGTAGTAGTAGCAATAAAAGCATTATTAGTAGTAGGAGTAAAAGCATTAGTAGTGGTTGTAGTAGCAGCAGCATTTGTATTAGTGGTAGCAGTAGTAGTTATATTAATAGTTTTTTAGTACTAGTAGTATTAATATCAGGTTTTAAAGAAATTAATTACTATGAATATGCAGTAAATACATACAAGGTACGAGTACATGGTTCAGTTAAATACTTGGAACTTGCCAACTGGTGCCAAACATTTATATTGCATGTATATTTTAAATTATATAATGGAGTATAAGATAATATTAAGTTAATAAACATATATTCGTTAAGTACACATAAATTAGCAGTAGTATCAGTAGTAGTAGCAGCAGCAATAGTAGTAGGCTAAGTGCACCACGTTTTACTACTCATCCGGGCAGTTAGCATATTTACACCAATGGTGTATGGGTGTATGATGTATGGGTGATGCAGAATTTAGAGGAAATGCACCCGAGGTAGCGTGGGAAGACATTTAGGTTAAATCACCCACAGTATACCCGGCTAGGATACGAACCACGATCACGGGCAAACCAAACTAAACAAGCTTGACGTTTGTTTAGTGCACCGATGCGGTAAACTCTTCGTTTCGTTGAACTTGAAACTCAGCCAGGAAAAATAAAGGTCTCTCTCTCTCTCTCTATGCCAACAAAATAACATTTGTCAAGGTCGACTGCCCACTCCAGATACTCGGGAAAGTATTGGTTAGTGAAGTAGTACTTTCTAAAATACCGAGTTATATCATGACATGAATTGTTCCGTGGAGTGTTACGGGAGTAAGCGGAGCCTCTTAGGACTGTACCTGTGATATATTCTCACCCATTTGGTCCAAAATTGACCATTCATTCATTCATTTATAGTCTCTGCTCTATATACCTTACATGAGTGTATTTTTGGTTGACAGCTGACCTATTGGTTTTCTATTATATATACTATTCGTAGTAACCTACTTCGGTGACCGCATGGTCTAAGGCGTAACTTTCGCAAAAGACTAGACTGCCGATGACAGGGAAATTGGGGTTCAAATCCTGTTAGGGCATACTGAAAATATTTTTTCCAAATGATTTTCCACTCATCCTTTACGGTTATGCGGGTACACTTCATATAAATTAGACTTTCCTCGTCCCTAACACATAAGCTTAATTAGTACATATGACGTGCGTAAAACCTGAACAAGTAGTAAGACGCAGTGGTTTTTTAAAAAAAATGCAAAGTAAGTAGACCTACAGTTCAAACTAACTTTTCTTACCCTGGCAACACTTTACGTCATGCCACTGTTGTAGTGACTAACTTAACTTAGCGTAACTGGCGCGGGAGTTATCTTGTAATTTTGTCAGACACCGCGTCTTACTACCCGTTCGGGCTATACGCTAATGGTTTTAGGGATTATGAAGGTTATATATAGGAAGTGTACCAGCATTTGCATGAAGGGAGAATGGAAAACCACCCTCAGTACACCCGAACGTGATTCGAACCTCGATCTCCCCGTCATCGGCAGTCTAGTCTACCGCGAAAGTAGCGCATGCGGCCACTGAAGCGGGTGCTTGTAATATTCCATTATCGGGGGTTAAGAGAGTGGGCGATTATTATTTTATATAGGCCTAATTAAAAACAACTCTGAAAATGTCAGTGATTCTTTTATTCAAGCAATCTTAAAAATCCTTCAATTACAAGTATGAATACATAAGTCAAGCTATCCATTATCACACATGACGGAATTATCAACGCGGGATGACCGTGTTACATTACTAAGGGCCGGTCTTATGACTACGGGCTAAATATTGCTATCGGGAGGTTAAAGTTAGCTACCATTTAAAGGTTATCAGCCACTTTAAATTTTACTGAATTTATCTGCCAGATAGCTATCTGTAAGATAAATATATTTTTATGTAGAAAATCCAAGGTTGGTACTGTTTTTACTGGTGTGCGCATGCGTATAAGCCCAGACGCTACCTGCTACAACCTAGCGAGAGCGCTCAATATTTGTTAAATAATGGCGGCTAAATGAGTGCGAGGAAACAGATGGTGTCACGTGGGCGCAGAAGCTAAGTTGTCTTGCAAGTACTAATTTCGGTGTCTGCCAAAATGTGGGCAATAATTTAGTACAATGTTTACAAAATTTTATTTATTGTAACTTACTCATACTTAAATAATTTGTTCTTATACAACTATAACCCTACAAATAGCTCGTTATTTTTTGTAAAAGTGTGAATTAAATGTTCTAACTTTATATAGTTAGAGCCCGGGCCTGTGCTTACTAAACACGTGAACCAAGATTTTAATCTAAAAACAAATTCTGATAGGCTAAACCTCACTAAAAACAACGCGTCACTATGGCAACAACCATTTTAACTTTCAGATAAAAGTTATCAGGTACTTAATCATCCTGATAAAAATGTGATGGATAAATACATTTTATCTGGAAGATAAATGCTATCTTGCAGTCACAAGACGCACTTTTAACTTATCCACCATATAGAAATATTTATCTACCAGATTAATATTTATTCAGGAGTCATAAGACCGGCCCTAAGTCTCCTTCGCGACAGGGAGTAGTTGAATCAAATTTAATTCATATTCAATGCCCGACGCGAGTTTCACGTCTTAGCAGCGCAAAGTCAAAACTGAGAGTAGCCGGTAATTTATATCAAATTCATATCAAAATGCCCGACGCTGATTTTACAAGCTACCCGTGCGAAATTTCCATGCGGCGAGATACCTTTCTCTAAACGTATACGCCATTCACGACCTAAGTTTACTTGGATGACAGCTCAAAAAGTAACTAAAAAATAGTCCCTAAAATATCACTACGCCAACAGCTGATATCTGCCACTGTCACTTGGGACAGCTGTTATGAAAACATATGGTTATGTAGAGTAATGTGATAGTTAACCACAGTAATTTAGGCCAATATTATGCCTCAAAGAATTTTGAAATTGAAATTTTTGAATGACTTGGTGATCTGTAACTTCTCTTCTTTTTTTCTCCTGGGAACTCATTATCAAAAAAACACACACAAATCTATCCACAAATAAAAAGAACCCCTTATAAAATTTCGTGAGATTAAAGTTAGATTAAACTTATATTTAAGTTTGATAAAAGATAAAAGTTTAAAGTTAGATTAAAGTTAGATTAAAGTTAGATTAAAGTAAGATTAAAATTAACCAAATTAGGCCTAATATGTATTCGAACTAAAGAGAAAATATCTGTATACACAAAGTTATTCTTAAAATAATTAGTAATATGATCTAGGATTAAGTTTTTTTACGTTAATACAGAAGCCCAATAATTAAAATAAAAGGTAATTTAACTTAGTTATAAATTATTATAAGTTAGAGTAAGGCGTGGACCTAACAAACTAGAGACTTAATTTAAAGTTAAAAATATAATAAACGCGCACAGTAATAAATTCTATGAAATATATTTAAATTAAACAAAGTCTTAATATTTATTTGAGGTCGTCCACAAAGCTTATTTATCCTTCTATTCAAGTTAAAATAATTATTATTCCGAGCACTTTCACAAAAGGTCTAACAAATATGGCTTTAAAATGGCGACCAACGAATATTAGCCATGTGGTTGATGATGACGCGGACAAGTTGTTTAAAATGGTGTATCCTCGCAGCAGACGATTATATTTTATTCAGTTAAATATTTCTAAAAACAATAAACTAATAATAAAATAGTTAATCATATATAAAATAAATTACAAGTATTTTATCTTTACCAAGTAAATACGATGCCTTTATTAAAAGGTATTAATGCATGCACTATATTACACATCATAGATAACATTCCAAAACAAAGAATAGGTACTTTTAATATATGTTTAAAATATTGTTTCGGATTGGGTAAAAAGAAATTGTTAAAAGTAATGAAATAATGTGAGAAAACTTAAGTTTAAGTTATTTTAAATGTAAAATATAACATGTAATTAAAAAACTTAACATTCATAACAAAACAGTGTTCTTTTACAAGTGTTGGTAACCTAAAACCTAAACATATGATTTTTGAACTGTCATCCAGGTAAAGACCTATCGTGAATGAATTATACCTCGCAGAAATTATTTTACTTTAAAAGTATAGTCTAGGAAAGTTATGGTTTACTAGGGAACTAATTGCAACAGAAATGGACCGAACGGTTCCTAAACGAGAAAAGTGTGAGGAATACTATTTTGAAATGTCTACCGTTGTCTGACCTGTGGGGTTGCCACCTATTTGAAAGAAAAAAAGGCACCAAAATCGCACTTTCATTAAAAAAAATTAATATCTTGAAATCTGTGCAATTTAAGTGAAAAATGAATAAGACTAAAATTAAAGGGCATGATATTTTCTGTAGGGTGCTTTTTATTTCATGGATCTACAATTGAGTAGCTCTCGATCTACAGAGCCTCAATTATTTCTGAAAGGAATTAACACTTGGTAAAACTTGTTTTCTAACATAAATGTGTATGAATATAGAATAAACAGTGTATTTTACTGAAAGTATAGCACAGTAGTAGAACATATGATACTGCACCCTCCTTTATCCTGTCCTTGTTTGGTTTCGGAAGAAGACTCCAGCCTGTCTGGGAGAGGGCGTAACAGAAGAGTGTTGCAACGGTTTGAAATATTATAGCCAGAAATAAAAGGAAAATATTATTTAATTTTGAATATCATAATGTATAAAATGTATTATATCAGAATTTAAGAGGCAGATAAAATAATCATTACACACTCTAGCCTTGAAGGTTGTATATAAGTATAATCTTAGTCGGATTAGTTGAGGGTGGTTTTCCATCCTTCTATTCTAGGTTAACGCTGATGTTTTTACTTGAAACTCCCTCCCCCTCATCTTATTTTGATATATGTCACCAAAAGCCGTCGCTCAGGCACCGAAGCGTAATTAAGGTACGTCTTTTTGCTGTTTGTATGGCAAAACATTTTTTGAACAAAATTAACTCGATATTTCTCCAGTAGAAACATAGAGTTTAATTTTCTTCACATGGTGATATCAACAGTTGTTGACTAATTTGTAATGAGCATAGCGGAATTATACGAGAAACTTTTTAATGAAAATAAAGTTGTCATTAAATTCCAGGACTATCTTGACTGATATTCAAGAACTGTTGAGGTCGACCTCGATGGTCTTGGGGTAAAGTGCTCGTTTCAGGAGCAGTAGCGTACATAGGGGAGGGCGGGGGGCGGGGGCCCCCACGTGACGAGTTTTTATTTAAAATTAAAATATGTCTCATTAAAACTTAGACACATTTTTTACAACCTATTCATAGATTATTGTCAGTAATTCTAAGAGGCCTTAGAATATATTTTTTATGACATAAGAAATAAATCATATAACCTAGTTTAAGTTTCTAATATTATTATTTTATGATTCATTGAAAAACAAGAACAACATGAAAAAGTTTTGCATGGATTGGCTTCATATTTTGCCTAGTTTTATGAAACACTATAACATGTACGTAGTCAGGGTTTAAGTTGAACAATTTTTTCTACATGTTGCCATGAGTTTTAATAGAAATAAAAACTACATATTTGAAAAATTAATAAAAAAAAAATTCTGTGTTTTAAATTTTAGATTTCCTTTAAGTTCTATTAATACTTACATAGTTCATTCTTTCCACATATTTTTTTCCAGTAGTTTTTAGGGATATAAGATTAAGCCTAGGTTTTATGGTGTCAATAGTAGAGGAACAATAAGGGGAATGCTTAGTAATAGGGGGGGGGAGGACCCCTAAAAGCGTTGGTACGCCATTGTTCAGGAGCCGATGTTTGTAGGTTCAAACCCAGCTGGGGGTCGACGTATTTTTCTTGAGCGATAACAATCAACTCCCTTCGGAGGGTAAGTAAAGCCGTCGGTCCCTTGTCGATTATGGTATGTAAAAGAACCATGGAAGTTACGATACGTGAAGCTGGTAGGCCCTTTCGCTCTCGCTCATAGAAATTCTCGTGTATTTATATAATCAGTCGGTTCAGAAAGTTCACGTTAAATACCTCAAATAAATACATGGACCAGCCACTCTCCTATAAATAGGATAGGGGAAATGGTGGGGGGGGAGGGGAGGGTGAACACCTCCAAAGCACCTGGCCTGGGCGGGTTACATCTATATGACGTAATATGATTTCAAAATAAATGATCCGACATCAATTTACTATTCAATTTCCTTTCGATATTCAAGTAACTCTTGTCACGTAACTATTGTATGTATAATACTACACTCGCTGACGCATTAACACGCATTAACACGCAGAAACAGTTGTAACGCTAGTTAAATATACCGCACCGATCATTTAAATAAAAACTTCCCACCTTTCACTTGCCGCATGAATAGTGACGAGCGTACTGTGACAACAGTTTTTTTGTTTTGAATACAATCTTTCCGGACTCTTCATACGCTTAAAACATAACTCTAAATAGATCAGTGGGCCCCAAAACGTGTTCTTCTTGAAGACCCTTGTTCATTTTTACAGTATTGCGCCTATGTACTCTAATGTGTTAGGGATGAGGTAGGTTGAATTTAGAGAAAGTCTACCCACATTTGCGTGGAGGTAGAGTGCAAAGCCATTTAAGAAAAACCATCCTCAACTCACCCGACCGGGATCGAACCTCAGTCGTCCTAGCATCGGGTAGTATAGTCCCGTGCGAGAGTGACACCTTAGACCATGTGGCCATTGAAGCGGGTATTATTATTATTACTATTATTATTTCATAGGTATTGATAATATCTATCAAAATTGACAGCTGAAGATCACATAACCTAATGTACAAATACGTCAAAGTAGATCTAGTAACTTTTTTCCTAGCTGTTAGATATGTCCATTTGTAAGAAAATTGAGGTATACCTTTCCTAAGAATGTATTTTCTTTTATGACTGACAAATATTCGACTGAGTGATGAGAATAATTCGCAATTACCTTAATTTAGCAACACGCCATGCCACGCCACTGTATTGTTTACTACCAAGCAAAAGAAGAAAAAAAAAATTCCGATCGTATATGAACAATTAGTGGTTTATTTTACATACCACTAAATTATTTAATGGTGTTTTATTTAAATAGGGTGACCTGGTGGTCTAGGGGTAAGGTGTCAGACTTCTGTGCTGGGGGTCCGGGGCTCAATCCTCGGTCCCGGCACAGATTTATCTGATTGCCAAACCCTTCCTTCACCTCTGACAAGACGTGTATTAATCACAACTTGTGAATGTGAGGAATGCCAGGCCTCCACCGTGGTTCGGATTCCACGTTAAACTGTAGGTCCTCCATTTCATCTCACAATCACCCTACCATTACACATTAGCGTAANCATCTCACAAATCACCCTACCATTACAAATTAACGTGCGTACAACCCGAACGGTTAGTAAGACGCACTGTCAATAATAGTAATAATAATAATAATAATATTAGCACCACGTATTACTATTACCCGTTCGGGTTATACGCACTTACGTTAATGTGCAATGGTAGGGTGATTATGGGATGAAATGGAGGACCTACAGTTTAACGTGGAATCCTAACCACGGTGGAGGCCTGGCATTCCACACATTCACAAGTTGTGATTAATACACGTCTTGTCAGAGGTGAAGGAAGGGTTTGGCCATCAGATAAATCTGTGCCGGGACCGAGTTGATGATAATGATAATAATAATGTATTTAAATTTGCCTTGATCACCACTTAAAACCACCCCGTACTCCCAAATTTTAACACTACTGCTACCCACAACGATGGGCGCGTGGTCTAAAAAGTTAGTTTAGTATCGTATTGCACTTGTTCGCCGTTGACTGAAAGATGGAAGTTCAAATCTCGACCTGGTTCGATTGAGAGGTGAGGGGAAGGCGGGGGAATTACAACGTGTAATTTATCATCGTGGATTTCTCATCCTTATCACAAACTAATGGGGTTGCAATTCCTTTAAACATACTCGTCCCATCCTTACCCTGTGAATAGAGACTTATCATCCCAAGTGTTTAAACATACTAATTACAAATAATAATACATATAAAGGTAATATATGGATGTCATTTTGTGCTTTGCAGAGATATTCTTTAGTTACTAAAACTGGGGGAACGGGATATGGGGGGTGTATTTTAAAGAACTGCACTGATCTTCATTTGAAGAGAGAATGGAAAACTTCTACCAAATAAAAAATCTCTTTTCATGGACCACAAAAGAACACTTTCTTTACAACTTAAGATACTTGATTTGTAAATTACGTGAAGGTTAGGGTTCAAATCCCGACGAGTGTCCTTTAGGTATTTCCTTAAAGGTTTCTTACACTCTCTTCCCGCTAATGCGGGCACATTTTCTATAAACTTTCCCATTCTCATCCCTACCCTATTAGGGTAAGTGTGTGGACGGATAGTAAGTTGCAGATAAAGGCTATACAAATACAAATAAATAAAAAATTTAGGCTACTTAATAGTTTTTGTATGGATGACCTATGTTTAGTTCGGGCGTTAGACCCAAATTCATTTCTTAAAACATGCACATATGCATTATCGTGCTTTACCCGCCTCGGTGGCGTAGTTGGCTAGTCGTGTTGAGCCCGACTGCCGAGGACGGGGAGATCGAGTTTCGAATCTCGGTCGGGTGAACTGGGGGGGGTTACTAAATGATTTTCCACTCTCCCTCCACGCAAATGCGGGTTCACTTCCTTTATTCAACCTTCCCAATTCCTAATCCATTAGCGTAATTAGTACTTAAGCGTATAACCCGAACGTGTAGTAAGACGCGGTGCTAAAAAAAAAAAAAAATATCGTGCTTTCTCTGGCACTTCTTGATATTAAACTAGGCAACCGGTCTCACGTCTTCATAGTCAGACTGAGTACTGCCCTATACTAAAAACAAGACGACATCTACCTAGACCAGAATGGAATGGACTCGTTTCACATGCGATACTGGCCCACTCCATTCGAGTATAGATATGTGCCGTCTAATTCATATTTTCAAGCCCACGTTTTTATATTAGAGTAAGTTGCAGATTGCCAAGACGAGGTTGATGTGGGTGTGAAAAAACTAGTTTTGTAAAAAAAATATTTTTAAAAATATATATTGTGAAAAGTTACTTGCCATCAGACTCCGTTAACGATGTCCTCTAGCTTTGCCGCTAAGATAACCTACTCATTAAAACACTTTCTTAAATTAACTTCCTTTATCAGAAAACTTAACATCCGTTTTAACTTTTTAACTTACCACCTCGCGAGGGAGCAAACACATCCTCTGTACATCCTAAAACTGCAATAGACCTACATACTAAGAAAGAGAACGCGTTACTACCAACAACTAAAAAAAAAAACTCCCAACAACTTTGTGTAAGAACAATCTCCAACGAATTGCTTAATCCATTATGTGTGTTTTATTGCACTTTCATTTCTTATCTTATTTAGTTCCTAGCACATATTTTTTTTCTAGTTTACACACACAAAGGAGTTAAAATCTAACGTAATAGTAAGTTCTGTTCATTCATGTTCGTCCCTAATTAACTTTCTATCCGTTTGAGCAACATGTTATACTAATTTACCAATTAGCTGTCTTAAGGTGGGCATGTATGGCAAGAAAAGGTTATTGTTTTTGTCGTTATTATATCACAACTTTTTTTTTTATCAAAATTAATCAAATATTGCTTCAGTACAAACAGAGTTTAATTTTCTTCCCATGGTGACCTCAACAGTTAATGAATATATGTTAAGGGTGTCCTGGAATTTAATCACAATTTTTTCTCTTCATTTAAAAAGTTTCTCATCTAATGCTGCTATGCTCATGACAGATATTCAACAAGTGTTGAGGTTACGATGTGTAGAAAATTAAACTCTATGTTTCTATTGGCTCAATATTTTCTTTATTTGGCCAAATGAATGTTGTGCTATAAAAACTGCAGAAACACTGGTCTTTTTCGCGTTCCCTAAATCCACACCTTTAGTTTCATATGTTTTATCATGATTTTTGTCCTTATTTATGTAGTTTGTAGTTGGCGGTGAGGTAGAGGTTCAAATCTCAGCCGGGGGAATTGAGGCAATTTCCCCAAAATGGTTTACCACTATCCCTACACAAAAATGAGGGTATATTCCATATTAATTCAATTTTTCTCATCCTTATCCTAATAATGTAGATATGTGGATAGTTGGGACAGGTGCTAAGACGCGGTAAGAAGCATAAATTAATCTAAATTACTTCAGCCCACATAATTAACATAAACAATTCAAACTTTTTACTTAAGATGTCCCGAAACAAAAATTGTCTTATAGATATTTCATAATCTTCACGACCAGATGCAGAAAAATCTTCCTTCTTCATAAAAAAAAAAGTCAGTAGTTCCTTGAAGCGGTTTTCCCCAGTCTGTTTCAAGGTTGCAATTAATGTCTTTCGAAGCGTCCATCACATGTCAAAAAGCGCTATTTTACAGCCATACACACAAGCCAGTACCTAGACATTTATTTTGAGATGCGTTCTTTCTATGGTTGGGATTTCATAGTCAAATTTTCGTAGAAAGATTCTTATCCAACAGCTATAAAAATAACTAAATATATTTTCATGTATTCATACGTTGAACCATATGACATGAAGCTGTGACTTTTGATAGATAACTAACGATACCCAGATAATAAAAATAAAAATAGTAGAATGTTATCAATTTGGGCTTTAAGAAAATATGTTTGTATTTTTTAAGAGAACCTTTCTATGTAGAAATATAATTGTAGTTTGCCACACTTTTCTTAATTCAAAATTTCTCGTATCTCCCAGGTTTTTAAAAAAGAATTGCCATTTTTCTTCCAGGCCCTTAAAGAGTTGTATGGGGGGATAGCATTTCATTCGTCATAAAAAATAAAGACCTGTGAGGTCATGAGATTGATGTTAATACATGATGATTTGACCTTGAATGGGAAATGTATGCATTTTTAAGCAATCATGTATTTGAAGGAGAAAAAATATCAGGTAGGGGGGCGGTGGTTTACATTACATGTATTCGAATCAACATGTTTACTTATTTAGTTAGATTTTCCTTTAATGCAAAGGCCTACTATTTAAAGCTTGTTATACAGTCCCAAAGTTACCAATATGCCCTTATTTTTTTTAAAAAGCTTTTTTGTGACATTCCCTCATGTTTTCCCAATTTTTCAGACCTAACAAATTCCCCTGCTTCCTCTCATTTCCCACGTTTTCAAGTGCGTGACAAGAGGAAAGAGGAAATACAAGAACAGCTACAGGAAAGGAATGAGGAAGTGAAAGTGTGTGGAATGAAATTTAGCATGGCAAAGTGTGAAGTGATGGTGATGACAAGAGGACAAGACCTAGTAAAGCTATACAATTGGATGCAAAGGAGCTGAGAAAGGTACAGAATGTAAAATATCTGGGAAGCTTAATGGAGGCGAAGGGTGGGAGTAAAGAAAGGACAGCAGGGGTAGTTGTTCTATGGATGTGTGAAGAGACCTTCTACAGGGAAGAGGAGTGCCCTTGATATCTCAGGAAGTGTTTTATAGGGCGTACTTTGTACCCATATTTACATTTGCAGCAGAAACGTGGACATTGAATGTAAGAGAGACTAGGAAGGTGGAGGGCATGGGAATGAAGTTTGTGAGGAGCTTGTTAGCTGTCACGAGGAGAAACAGGATACGGATTGAAGCTATCCGAGAAAGAGTGGGGGTACAAGGAGTACATGAGAAAGTAGAGGAAGCAAGTCTAAGACGGTATGGGCATGCAATTAGGATGTAAGAGGAGAGAATACAAAAGAGAATGATAGAAATTAAGTATATAGGAAAAATACCGTAAGGGAGGCCAAGAAAAGGATGGAAGGAGCAGATGACAGAAAGTGTGCGAGTAAGAGGAGACAAATATAAGCTAATAAAGGAGTAAGAATGATGAAAGGATCGAGGAAGATGGGGACATTTTACTAAACTGACCCGGTCACAGGCGGGAAACAGTTGATGATGATGATGATATAATATTCACACTAATAAGCATTGAGGATGAATACAAAAACACATAATCAATAATAATAATAATAATTCGAGTTTGAGCCCCCAAAACAGCCTCCATCAGTACGGCCCTGCACACACAATACCAATCAATAGCACCACCAGATTTTGTTGCTGAACAACTCTAGGAGCTGAGGTTCGATCCACAACCGGCTGAATTAGGGGTTTTATTTTGACCACTATCGATAGTAGACTATTAGTTTGCCAATAGTCAACAACGAGGCGTCTAAGCAAAGTAATAATTACATTTTTATTTATTTTTTATTTAGCACTGCGTCTTACTACCCGTTCGGGTTATACGACTATGTACTAACGATAATGGTTTTAAGGATTAGGGAGTTTATATTTATAAGAAGTGTACCCACATTTGCATGGATAAAGAGGGGAAACCAATTTGGAAACAAACCTCATGACACCCTACCGAGATTCAAACCTCGACATCCCTGTAATCGGCAATCTAGTCTACTGCAAGAGTAGCGCGTTAGGCCACGCGGCCAAAGAAGCGGGTAGTAATAATTAAAGTCCAACACCTTAGCTCAGTTTATCTACTTAACTAAGGGTATCAGGTTATATTTTTGGTGGGGACCAGAAATTGGGTCTGCTAACTAGTTTTCTAAAATTAAAGTATTAACCTTGACTGCGGGTGAAAATATTAGTTAAAATCAATTTTAAAATGTAGGGGTTCCGAAATAATAGAGGCAATTGAAATAAATTACACCTACATTTGATATAAATAAGAGATAAAAACAATCATATTATACATCTAGTAGTCAAGATCAGCTAGTAGAAGTGAACTTTTTCTGCGCTGAAAAAAATTAGTTTTATTCACCGGTCTTTACTAAACGTTCCAGCAATACGCGTTAACACTAATGGAGCAGAGATTAGAAAGGTAGATAGAGTATCTATCTGAACTTAGGTGGAGGGAGAGTTGGAAACCCACCACATGAGCAAAAACACCCTCTGTACACTCAACAGGAATTCGAGCTGAGTAGCGAAGGACGAGTGGGAAAACACAGGATAAATAAACTTGAGTACACCCGGCCAAGATTCGAACCCCGACCTCTCCGTTACAGGCAAACTAGACTAGGTTAGCTTAACATTTAAGGACGTTGCCTTACCTATGAGACTTAATGGCAATCTGAGATAGGCATAAGTACGTCAACCTGGTAAATCCTAAGTCTTATTAAGTGAATTTTAAAGGGTGCCCTGACAGTTGCGTACCGCGACAATTGAGCCCAAAGGGTCGAGCAGGTGAGCGACACAGGTAGGGGTCATTTACTTATTTTGTGTGATCAATATTACTTGAAATTTTAATTTATTAACATATGAAAGGTTAGGTTACGTTAGTATAAATTAGTGAAGGTTTGAAAGTTAGGTTCGTATAATAATAATTATTTTTAACAATAATTTGAGCTTTTCTAGGCCCTATTTGTGAAGTCATATAGCTTTTACAATTGGGTGTGATAACAGTTAGAATTGGTTTGGTTGGGATACGAAGTTGTGCGAGCTCACATCATGTAATTTCATTTACGGCCACCTCAGGTAGAAAAATAAACAACTGTATCCGATAGTCGCTATTTGTTGGGTGTAAGCAATTATCATGGTGAGCAATTGTCATATATTCATTTTAAGGAAATAACATTGAAACAAAAAACATAAATCCTTACATAATTCTAAAAATAGTCTTACAGCATCACAACATTATTTTTTTTTTATCTTAAACTAATTTTTGTAAACGCATTTTTTTTAAATCGTCTAAAGCTCAGGCTATTTGGTTTATTCATGAAAATGGCTAGTAAAAAGTCTTCCTGCCAAGTGGTATACTAAAAAAAGTAAATTGAAGCATATGTCTATCTAGAATAGGAAGCCAGAAAAGGGTAATTTTTAAATGCTAGTCAATGTTGCCCAGACGCAAATAGTAGCGTGGGTGTTTAAACTCGTCAGTGGAAGAGGGAAAGTGTTATCAGCAAGTAAATTAGATACCTCATAGGGTGAACTAATCATTTCCTTCCCTCTCTTTCTATTTCGTAAATTGGTATCTAGTGTGATAGTGCTTAGAGTGCTTGGGTGCGTCAAGTTAAGATGTAGCCCGCTTCACAAAATAGCTTAAAAATCCCCAAGTAAGCAACGTCGTCAATTTGTGTGCCAGCCTGTTTAGGTAAAATATTAGTTGAAATTATTTAAAAATAAATATATAATGCTGAATAATACCAATCCACGATTTTATATAAATAAAAGCGAAACATCATTATCTCCACCTACTTATCCTGAGTCCACCACCCTAGCAAAGTCGGCATCTTGTCTGCCTATTTACCTAACAATCCCGGCTTCTATACCTGGAATGGCCAAAAAATTTATCATTGGTGAAATGTGGGTTACTCCTTTAGCAATTATGAATTAACAGCTGTGTGCTGGATGTTGTGTCTGTTCTGTATTTAAGTTTGTCTATAAGTCGTGTGCTGATAGAATCAGTCGGTTCAGAAAGTGCACGTTAAATACCGCGAATAAGTGAAATGAAATAAAATGCTAATCCCGAGAAGCTTTTATAGTAATGAACTTACTTTTAGTAAAAAAAATAATTCATCAATGATGTGTCTATTTAAAAGACAAACAAAAAGGATATGATACAATTCCAATCCATTTTAAGATGGCCGCACTGTCGTGTGTGACAGTTTACCTTTACTACGCTCTCTCCACATGCGAAATGTCCACGCAAATGCAAAAATAGTTAGTAGAAACAAATTAGAACTTAGCTTTAAATAGTACTAGAACTCAATAATACCAGATTAGATAATTTAAATAAAAGGGATAACAAAAAAATAGAGCAATCAACATTTGTAGAAAAATAGGACTCGGGTTAAAATTGTTAGAAACTGAGTCAAAGAGTCAAGGTAAATAAAAAATGTGGGTACACTTCGTCTAAATATAACCTTTATAATCCTTAAAATCATTAACGTTATTAGTACATAAGCGTATTAGCCAAACTTTTTAAATTGTTTTTGTATATCCTCTCCGCCGGTGAATTGGTTACCACATGTACGGTATGTTATCAATATCTATAAAATAACAATAATAACATAGTAAAATGTTGCCAATGTTGGTTGTATTTTTTAAAGGGTCCTTCCTTTGAAAATTGGATTGCACTAGGTAGCACTTGTTTTTTTTATGGAAACAAGGTGTTATGAAAAGGTAATCAAATTTCAAGTGTTACGTAAAGCCCACAACCTTGTAAGAAGTCTCTATTTGTTGAATATAGTATTTGGCCTTCGATGTTGAAGTTTTATTTTCTTTTAAAGATTAAGTGATAATTTATTTGAATGAAATTATTCGTTTAAAGAAATGAGTGTCATAAAATACAACTCAAGGTAGGCGGGTTTAATTACGTGTATAGCCAAACAAATGCAAAAACCCGCTTCGGAGTCCGCACGATATAAGGTGCTACTCTCGCAATAGACTAGACTGCCGACGG
>CABFWB010000032.1:539320-551796 GCA_902151455.1 Timema bartmani
AAAGTAGGCCGACCACTTGCTGGGACTGCATCAAGAGGCACGATTAGGTTGGCTCACGCCCGAGGCATCGCTTGCGAGCCGGACAAGAACATAGTTTAAATTATTATAATGTTTTCAGCCTCGATATGTGGGCCAGATCACACAGGGGATATGTGACAACCAGCCACCTCTGAAGACTTTTTTTTGTTCCCGCACCGCGTCTTACTACCCGTCCGGATGATCAACATATTTACACTAATGGGTTAAGAATGAGAAAGAAAAATTTATAGCAAATGTATCCGAATGTGCATGAGGGCTGGGCGAGAAACATTTTTTTTTAAAAACTTAGAAAACCTGACCTAAATTAGAACCCCGATATGTCCATCATCAGCAGTTCAGTCTATTGAGAGAGTAGGTCTAGTCACTCTAGTGTATTTATGAATCATGTAAATTTTTACTTTCTCATATAAAGAATTTAAATCGATCTCGAGATTATGATGGTTCTTAACGTTTTATGTGCTCCCGAGCTCAAAAAAGAGGTTGTTACATTTGTATCTGTCCCCAATGTCTCTCTGTGGCCGGGGATACAGCCAAAATAGTTCATGACGGCTTTCGTTGAAACTTGATATTTAGATATAATGTGCTCATATCATAAGACCAAATCGTGATTTTGATACTAGCCTTAAAATTATTAATGGTGGTTTATTGATGATTGATTTTTGAAAATTCGAGATATTTAAAGATTACCAACTATTTGAAATTTAAAAAAAATAGCTTTAGCAATCATCTTCAAAATTTATTAGCATTTCATGTGACTACCGAAATATATGATTTTTATATCAGAAAAAATTATTTAAGGGTAGATATCAGATAATTTACTGCTAAATGATTTTTTTCTTAAATTTTCTTACAGTAAAATATTTGAGAACATATATGATTACGTGGTACCATTTGTTTTTCCATCGCGTCTTTTTATCCATTTGGGTTATACGCGCACATATTTATTAATCTAGTGTATAATGTGGTAAAGACAAGGAAGGTATAAATGAAAGGAAATGTACCCACATTACGTGAAGTGACTCGAGCCCCGACAACCCTATTAACGGAAAACAAGACTAAATGAGCTTGACATTTAGATCGCGTGCTTGGGTCACCGGGAATCGAAGTCTGAACTTATTTAGCTAGAACAGGATGCTGAATCCCTCTCCTATTAAAGTTAATCTATTTGGAATAAAAAATATAAGGTTAAATTTATACTTTAATTATAAGGTCGGGTCAAAGGTATGTAAACTAATAAATTACGTGAATTAATAACCATTTAGACATTACGAACAAATCAACTTCAATTTAAGGTAACTATTGATAAACGGTTGTTAAAACATAGTAAAAAAACGCACAGATTTTCTCTCTTTATATATTAAAAGTAATAGAAGTTTTCTAAAAACTCGTAATATCCAGGATAGCTCAGTGGTAAAAGTCCCGGATTCGATTCCCGTATCCAGGTATCATTTTTCAATTAATTCGAATTGATGGTTTTGTAGTTTCCTTATCCTCTTTCCTAATGGCATGACAAAGGGTGGTGATTGTAGGTGGAAGGAAAAGGGTGATTATAAGCTTAGACAGAATAGAGAAGTAATTCCAGAAAACGACACATACCATTGTATTTTAGTCTTTGTGGCCTGACAGCGATTGCTATTTTCTTGATAATCGAGGCGGCCTCCTTGAAACACCTTCCTTTTATATCGCTGCATCATCGAACAAGGAAGTTTAACTGTGTGCTGTATATACTTCCAAGGTGAAATAAATAACCTTGTCACTAAACCAATGAGTGCCAATTACTCTAGCAATAGGTACAGTCAGAATTAGATTGAAAGAAACTGTTTTTATAGTAACTAAGTATACTCAATCAATTTTCATATAACCATACGTCAAATAATGCGATATGCAACCATCAATTTTGATAGATAGTATAAATACCTATAAAGTAATACTTATAACATAATAAAATATTATCATTGTCGACAGCAAAAAAATAAGTTTGTATTTTATTAACCTTTCTCACTTCCAGATTCTAACTATAGATGGTATAGTTGTCTTTAGTACTACGTCTTACTATCTGTTCAGGCTATACGCATATGTATTAAATATGCTAATGAGTTAGGGATAAGGAACGTTAAATTTAGAGTAAGTGTACCTGCATTTGCGTGGAGGGAGAGTGGAAAACCATTTTGAAAAACCACAGTACACTCGACTGGGTTTCGAACACATATATCTCCATCATGCATCTAGCAAGAGTGACGCCTTAAACCATGCGGCCACTGAAGTGCGCCATATATATTATAAATATCTAGGAATCAATATTAATATTAAAGTAGAATGTCACCAATTTTGACCGGAAAAAATTGTATTTTATTCTTCTTCTTAATTCTTTCCTACCATAATCCTACTATAGGCCTATCTTAATCAGCATGTCTCGGAATCGAACCAGGGCCTATTAGTCTTATGGCCGACTCCTCTGACCACGAAGCCGGGCTATAGTAAGAATAAAAAATCAAGCTATACGCGTCGAAACAACACTAATCTTAAGTTTGTTTCTATTATTTTTTCATACGTTTTAACAGGTGGTTTATTTAAGTATTTAATTTATGGCGTTAGGAAGAGGAGACTGAGGAAGATAGTTAGATAAAATGTGTTCCCACTCGTGTGGAAAGAGGGTGATAAAACCACAATAGTAAGTTAAAACATGAGAAATTTTCATTCAGTGTACTCAACAGAGATTAGAACTTGACCTTCCCATCATCAACACTTTCTAGTCCACCTATTAAACATTACATGAACGAATCACGCCCATATGTTAGGGATAGTGATGGTTGAATTTAGAGGAAAAGTAGCCACATTTGAGTGTAGGAGAAGTGGAAAACCATTTAGGGAAAACCACCTTCAGTACACCCGATTGGGTTTCGAACCCAGTAGAGGTTTTAAAACGCTCGCCACTTGTTAAACACAGGTTATATCAATCAGGCCGCGACCTAGACCAGGTGTAAGAAGCCTCTCGGCGCACTGCAACTTATAAACCGGTCCTCAATAATATTTTCCATAACAAGTCAAATTCTCAAAATATTGGCCAAATGCAATACTTTCCAACTGTATTGTGTATTGATCTTGAAATAATAAAAGCAGGGAAAAAAACAGGGAGATTAAGGTTGCGTAATTTTAACGTATTGCACATTATACAATAAATATTTCGTGTAGAGAACGAACAGCTTTAGAATCAAAATAAAATATTCCTATTATTTTATTTATGACACTTAAAATAGTTTTACATCAAAGCAATGTTTTTAGCGCCGCGTTTTAATACCTGTTCAGTTTATACGCATATGTACTAATGGCGCTATTGTGTTAAGAATGAGGAAGGTTGGATTTAGAAGAAGTGTATCCACATTTCCATGGAGGAAGATAATGGAAAACCATTAAGGGAAAAACACCCTCAGTACACCTTGAGCTCCCCGTCATTGGCGTTCTAGCGAGAATAACGCCTTAGACCATGCGGCCACCGCCTGTAGAGTAACCTTGAGAAGGTAATATGACCACTCACCAGAAAAAAATAAGTCAAAGAATTCAGTGTGAAGTCTCTGAGATACCGCTTGCTTGCTAAGTCAGATATGCGGGTAAAGGTGAGGTTGGGGTTTGAACCCGGCCGAGTGTAATGAGGTGGTTTTTTTCCTAAATGGTTTTCCTTTTACCTGAAGGAAGAAAGCGAGAATTTTTTTTAATAAACCAGAAAAATAATTTCTCTAAATTCTATCTTTTTTATTCCAAACCCATTAATGTAAATAAAGAGAACGCTAGGATGGCTGGTAAGACGTGAATCAGTGAGCAATGACTTTCGGCACAAGATCAAATATTCTATGCACTAAACAAATATTATCAATTTTTACATTTAAATATCCCTAGTAGTATGACATTTTTGATAGCTCACTAATTGTATACTTTAAAGGGAATACGTTCGAACCCAAGGGAAGGTGTCTAAAACAATGTTTTATTTTTGCATGGATTCGTCTTCGTACTCTGTCAGAAATTACATTCTCGGTGCCCTGTCTTAGATATTTTTAGTCTGTAAGTCATGTGTTGATATAATACTGTGTTTAAATTATGAAAAGGCTGTAACTCCGACTCGGCCACTGTTATTGTTCTGCCGAAGTAAGTAAACACATCAACTTGTTCACCCAAACTTGGATTGTTCAGTGCAAAAGTGTATTAAGTAATTACTAATCTAACCTAACCACTTGATTTTAATACAATGCATGTGAAATGACTGAATGTAATTTAATATTTTGACGACCAGCTATACCAGTGCTGTGACATTTTACTACTTGAATTTGGGGTGCGGGGAGAGGGGGGTTTACATTATACAGTATGTACTTAATAATCTTTTGCACTGAACAATCCAAGTTTGTGTGGACGAGTTGATGTGTCGTAGGGTAGACCAGTTGATGTGTTTACTTTCTTCAGCAAAACAATAACAGTGGACGAGTCGAGTTTCACCCGATGAAAAATACATATTTTTGTCTTTATTATTACAGTCCCAACACATAGAAAATATATTTTATTATATGTATCATGTACTTTCGAGACCCAGACTTGTCTATTATAATTTGTCCGATCAAAAACTTTTAATCTAGCAGCCTGATACTGCGAACTAGCTCTAAGAATGAGCATTGAATACCTGTTTAAATAAGCAGCGTTTACAGATCAGTCTAAGCAGCTAAATTAATGGCTGCATTCAAAATCAGCCCCGTTAAGAATGGTTGGGAAAGCAGTTTGTCGGAGTTCAGCCCCAAGTTGGTGTACTAACTCAACCCAAACTGTTGTGCCGTAGTTACATTAAAGCCTCGTTTATAATGTAACACAAAATGTTGGCCAACACGATCCCAACAAGTTGTGTTACAATATAAACGCATTCCCAACTTGTTGGGGATGTTGGCCAACATGTTGGTGTTGGGAGAGCCGGTCCGAGCCAACAAGTTGTGTTGGGTTGCGTTGGATCATTTATTGGATATAATAAACGACCAACCCAACATGTTGGCTGATTTGGGAGGTTCTGCGCATGCGATAGAGAGTCGAGTCAGTCTCTAGCCTTGGCGACGCACATGTTTTGTGGCTATACATAAGGCTCCCATAAAGCGCAGAGTAGTAGCAAATTTTTCTCCTGGAGTCACAGCAATTTTCCTTTACATTTTACCACGTAAATGAGGATACAGAAGTGTAACTAAGCATTCAAAGTCCACATATGACATGCGTACAAAGTTATAAAATCCACTTTGCAAATGTAGGTCATTCATTATTCCCATGTAAAGAACGGCAAGTAATACGATGTTATCCATGGCTAGAAATGTGTAGACTGATTAAAAACTCGTGGAGGACCCAGGATGTTGGTCCAACAAGTTGGCGACAATAAACGCAGCTTACTTTTACTCATGTGTTGTCTCCAACTTGTTACATAATAAACTAGGCTTTACTTGCCGTTCTTCATTTATTGTGTGACAGGAAGAGTACTCTTGCAGAAGAAAACAAAACGTAAGAAACGGTGGGGGTTTTGAAGTTTTTTTTTGACTAAACGTTCAATTGAAGGTGCGTACATGGGAATAATGAATTACCTATATTTGCAAAGTGTTTTTGATAACTTTGTACGCATGTCATATGTGGACTTTGAATGCTTAGTTACACTTCTGTATCCTCATTTACGTGGTAAAATGTAAAGGAAAATTGCTGTGACTCCAGGAGAAAAATTTGCTACTACTCTGCGCTTTATGGGAGCCTTATGTATAGCCACAAAACATGTGCGTCGCCAAGGCTAGAGACTGACTCGACTCTCTATCGCATGCGCAGAACCTCCCAAATCAGCCAACATGTTGGGTTGGTCGTTTATTATATCCAATAAATGATCCAACGCAACCCAACACAACTTGTTGGCTCGGACCGGCTCTCCCAACACCAACATGTTGGCCAACATCCCCAACAAGTTGGGAATGCGTTTATATTGTCACACAACTTGTTGGGATCCTGTTGACCAACATGTTGTGTTACATAATAAACTAGGCTTAAAAGGATGGATGTAAATGTTTTATCAATGTGTTAGAAACACAGCAAGTAATAGTGCGCCACTCCACCTTGCACTTACAATAAACGCCATGTTTATTGTTTCATGGGCCGGGGTATTATGACGTGACTTACAGCGGTAGAAATAAACCATACCTATTTCCTCGCCACGCCATACCTAACGCTTACCTACCCTGTTAAAATTACATGGCATAGCTAAAAGATAGGTAAAGCAAGGAGATAGGTGGGCTATGGCTTATTTCTACCAATGTCACACATTAATATTAAAGAAACTTCCCGGAAACTAGTTTGTAGTTTTATTAATTAAATCAAGCAAACAAACACTCGGTAAAAGTTTAGCAGGGGGTCGGCAACAAGTCTATCGCGATCGACCGGTTAATCTCGCAGCAATTCTCAGTCGAGCGCGTAACAAAATTACATCTTCACGAAAAGGCAAGCTTACCTTGCATAGTTCCACTATGGTACAGCTTATAAGATTGGACCATAGTGTAATCCGTCAAGGTAAGACTTTTCAGGGTAAACGCAGTGTAGGTTTTATTTATTTTATGTATTATACTACTATAAAGCCACATGGCTAACTCACTCACTGACTTACTCACTGACATTAATGTTTACCCACTTACAGATGAGCTAGAAACTTGAAATTAGACAAACTTATAGCTTTTAGCCTGTAACCGACGGGAAAATTCCAAAAAGTTTTAAAGAAAAATTTTAACCCCCGAAAAAAATTCAAAATGGTGGAGCAACTTTAAAGTCGGTGCGGTATATACAATACAATACCGGTAACTTTAAGTTGTTACGTTCAAAACAACGCTGGAATTACATTAGTTTACATCCACTCGCAAAGAAAACTCAATGGGGAGCAAAGCGAGTTTTCTATAAAGGCAGGGACAAAAGTATTGGAGGAAATATTGAATTCAAGGAATAACTACAAGATGAATAGGAAAATAAAAGTAGAGTGGAGAAAAAAGGGTGATCGCGGGACCTTTGATAAATTTAAAAGTCGATCGGGGACCAAAAAGGTTGTCGACTCCTAGTCTCTAGGCTTGTTTACTGGTACACATAACGTCTTCATAGCAAAAAACGACGAAGGTAAACGATTAAATCGTGAAGCGTAGGCTATAACGTGTGACGAATAATATTTTAGGGTGAAATGGCCTTAACAAAAATGAATGTAAAGCAATAATAATAAATTAGTTTTAAGGTGTTCTTGTCTTTCCTGACAACCAATTAAATGCTGATTAAATGCAAAGTTTCAGATAAAGGTTGTCTTGGATGAACCAACAAATCCTTGTTTATTAATTATTGTTTTTTTATTTCACTGCGTCTTACTACTTGCTCATATTATACGCATATAATAATAATTGTTCGAATGCATTAGAGATGAAGTGGGTTCAATTTAAAGCAAGTCTTCCCATATTTGCGTGGAGGGAGACTGGAAAACCATTTAGTAAAAATAACTCAGTAGGTGGCCTACACCCAACCGGCATTCGAACCCCGTCCTTCTCATCATCGGCAAATCAGGCTAGACAAGACTAACGCCTTATTATTGTATCCATCGTTGCAGGGTCATTCTTTTTCATTTAAATTAATTAATGAGGACATATCGCTAGTAGCCTATTCAACACTACTAAAGCGTAAACACACACATATACAATATATTAGCACATACATATACAGGGTGATTCTAAACTTTCTGTACAAACTTTACTGGGGATAGGGAGCACTAAAACAAACCTTTGTCGTTAATGAATGTATGCCCACAGAAGTTATCCTTGGGTGCTATAGTGCGCTGTTGGTACATAATGAAAAGCAGAAAGTGTGAATAGAATTTTTATTTACAGCAGTTTTACAACAGTTGCTCAAAGGAGCGATCGCCAACAGAAGGCATGCCTGACAGCATCGACACATTGATTGCCGTACATTTTCAATGATTCTACAGCCCCATACGTCAGATGCATGTCAGCCATCTCAGAATTCGTAAAACGCTCAATGTTACACGTAAGAAGTCCGCGTTACGAATGACGACGGAGAAGAATAGTAATTTGACGTGGCGCCCAACAGAGCCTTCTAGCACCAAGGGTGACGTCTGCAGACATAGGCTACATTCATTAACGAACAAGGTTTGTTTTAATGTTCTCTATCTCCCATTCAAGTTTGTTCAGAGAGTTTCAAATCATCCTCTCTACACACAAACACAAATACACCCATATAAGCGTCATACAAACATAAATAATAGAATTATGGTTGGGAAAGGTTTATCAAATACAAGATATTAACTATGGTTACGGTTAACATTGATTTATTATTTTATTATTTAGCACCGCGTCTTACTACCCGTTCCGGTTATACGCTTATGTAGACCTAATTACGCTAACGGGTTAGGGATTAGTAAGGTTGTTTTAGAGGAAGTTAACCCGCATTTGCGTGTAGGTAGAGTGGAAAACCATTTAGGTAAAAACACCCCCAGTTCACCCGGCCGAGATTCGAACCTCGATCTCCCCGTCCTCAGCAGCCTAGCTCAACACGAAACCAGCGCGTTGGCTAACTACGCCACCGAGGCGGGTGTTAACATTGATAACATTATACTATATTATAAGTATCGAAATCATCTATCAAAATTGAACGTATAATCATATTGTTTGACGTATGAATGTATGAAAGTAGTTTTAGTAACTTTTATAACTGCTCTAAAAGGTTTCTTCCTAACTGAATAATAATACGGTGAGTCCTTAAATTACACGGATTCACAGATACGCGGTTACGGTACTTTGAAATACGACAAACAACGCCCCAAACATAAAGCGCAATTTTAAAAATAATAGGTGGCGTATCTAGTAAGCTGACGCACAGCTGATAATGTAATCGCCATTTAGTTTGTTTCTATCATGAGCGCAAGTTTATATTTATGTACTCAATACTGAATAAAGTTTCATTTTCTCAAAGATTTATTATTAATTGAGCGCCATTCAAATTACGTGCTTTTTTTTAACTTGCGTGGAAACCTTCAAAGGTAATTAACCGCAAGTCCTTGACCAAATGCATAAAATTATGTCCTATTACGATGTAAAAAGGCCGAAGAATTTTAACTTTCTAAGAAGGATTTGTAATATTTTTTAATATTATGGTATAACAAGGTGTTGCAGAAACAAGTTTTTAGAGTTCCCAAATGTCGTCATACCTGTTAGAGTAGGCTGTGCCAAGGTAACTATTTTTTGTCCAGTACATGGCAATCCGGTCTTTTTGTTTTATTTAGAAGTAATCTGTCCTAGAGCATGGCTTATAATATATGACAAAATATATTTACAGTATTTTACAGAGGACGGAACTTTTTTCATCCCCTGTGAGATGGAGTGACTTGGGAAACCATCTAAGGTATCCGGGTTCTATCCTAGTCAACACCTAAAATTTTTTAATGTGCATACCTACGTTATTCTTATCAATTAGTTAAAAAAAAATTCTACACATAGGTTACTCAACAGTTCATTACCATAGTGGCATTCGAACAGAAGTCGGTGACCTGGGAGTCTAGGGATAAGGTGTCACTTCTGTGCTCGGGATCTGGGGTTCAATCCTTGGTCCCGGCACAGATTTATCTGAATGCCAAACCCTTCCTTCACCTCTGACAAGACGTGTATTTATCACAACTTGTGAATGTGTGGAATGCCAGGCCTCCACCGTGGTTCGGATCCCACGTTAAACTGAAGGTCCTCCATTTCATCTCACAATCACCCTACCATTACACATTAGCGTAAGTGCGTATAAACCGAACGGGTAGTAAGACGCGGTGCTGATAATAATAATATTTGAACAGAAACTTTTTAAATCAAGAAAAAGTCAAATATTCCAAACAGATCTGGCCAGTGTTCGTGATGATATGCATACAAAAAACCAAACGTATATGATATGCATATAAAAAAATCAAATGTATCTAATGAAGCAACATTTGATTTATTTTGCTCAAAAATGTTTTGTTGTAAAAATTGTAAACTATTTACCTTAACAAACGATCCCTTCCTCTCCACCTTAAAAAAACGGGTTATTAACGACCATTAAAGAGAAATGGACGAGGAAGGTAGTTTGGAGGACGTACAGTACATTAATATTGGCGTGACCCACTTCGGTGGTCACGTGATTTAAGGCGTCTTTCTTGCTATAGAGTAGACTGCCGATGACTGTGAGATCGGGGTTCGATCCCGGTTGGGTGTACTGAGGGTGGTTTTCCCTAAATGATTTTCCACTCATCCTACATGATGATGCGGGTACACTTTCTCTAAATTCAAACTTGCTCATCGCTAACCCATTATAGTAATTAGTATATAGTTGTACAGACCGAACGGTTAATAAATAATACGTGATGCTAAGAAAGAAAACAATAACGTGGGGAAACTATAAGAAAAACAACGGTGAGACACATGTGAAAACTCACCCCAAAATCACCCCAATACACCCTGAAGGAATTTGTACTAGCGGAATTGTAGAAAATAAACTTCCCTTGGCCTGAGTAAACATATTAAAAGTTCACAAATATTGTTTTTCCGCATGTGTTTAGTTAGTATTTGTTCGAGCCATCCACATTTAACTAAAGTGATTGGGAAGGAACGAGGAATGTAGCATTTTAAAGAATATTTACCCCTATTTGCGGGAAGGTAGAGAAAATCACTCAGTACACCCGGACCTCCCCGCCACCAAAACAGATGAGCCTGACGTCTTAGTTCGAGTCTTCACCAATGCGGGTTCTTCACATATTAAAATTCTTGCCACTAGTATTGGGTTTGTGTAGGCTATTAATGGCTTGCATTAGCTTAATTTTGAAGGCCACACAACAACCAGACCCCATAAACATGTTTGGTTCTCGTCGGGATTAGTTAGAACTTAGGATCTCAAGAGGCCGATCTAATGGCCAATTTATTTTTTCTTATATCTTTTTAATATTTCTTTCTACAAAATTTGGTTGCTACATATTTTCTAGGTATTTTGGCTGCACCAACTAAAGAACAAGGTTACTAAAAATTGCTTATTCAGATATTGGGACGATAAAACAGCTGTTCTCACAGATAGCCAATCAGTACGTCATCAATAGCTCCTGCGTGTCTTGCGAACATCTCAAAGGGTTCTACAAAGGTATTCAGGTGAACCTAGTGTTCTTCAAAGTAACTGTTATTGGAGGAAAAATCTTTATTTTCAAAAGTGGGCAAAGCTACCCCACTGGGCAAAGTGAACCTAGTCGACGGTACATGAAGCATAAATCAGCTCGACGTGCGGTTTTATTCATTTTTCATTGGACACCAGAAAAATAGAAACCAGTTTAATATGCGTGGTTTTTTTTTCTAGACGCTCAACCAACAATACTAAATCGCCAGATTTGATTGTTTGATTTTAGTTGGGTCAACCTCGTGCCTGTTTGTAAGGGTAAGTTTCAGCAGATGAGATTTATTTTAATTCCATGGCGTCAGCTCATAATCGAGTCATACCGACACAGCAGTCGCCGTCTGATGGCAAAGATAGTACCACCAAATTCTGCGGAGAGAGGGTGTCATATTATCAGCACAACGAACCCAACATCCATCAATCTCATTTTTCTAGACCAGAGCCGCAACCTTATTCATTCAAATAACTCCTTATTTGTCCTCAGGAGGCTGAGTTGAACCCGTTCCAAACCCACTACTTCACACAAAAAAACAAAAAAACCTGGAACCTCTGGAACTGTAGTCAGGGACTCCAATCACTATACCACATAGGGTCTCGAGATTAATTTTAACATATATTTTAATTAAAATTGATCCAACTCCTTAGCTTGGTCGGTAGCACAACTTTCTACTTTAATGATCCACTTGGGGTTTCCCATTTCACGCTAATGAATTAGCGGCTGAAGGACATGTTATTGTGACAGTTTGTAAGTCATGTGTCAGTCATGTGTCAGTCATGTGTCAGTCATTTGGTTTAGAAAGTGCGCGTCAAATACCCCTCAAACGTATTTGGAATTAATTTAAAAATAATCTTAAAAACTGACAATCCACAAAAGTATATTATGTTATATTAAATGTCACGAAAATGAGTAAATTAACAGAAACATTTTCATCGTATTCAAGCGAAAAATCGTTCATTCTAAGTCAACTTTCTTGCTTGTCCAAATCACATTGCGGCAGTTCAAAGGTTTTGTGATTTTTGAGTGAATCTACAGCTCGGGGGAAGATTTTTTTAAAACTGCAAACACTTTATTATGACATCGGTAACCCTGTAATAATAGAGTTCAAACATTCACGAAATGATATAAATTATATTTATTTAGGTGTTCTGTCTTTCGACAGATCCGTTACCCTTGTCCAAATTGAGACCTCCAGCATGTCATCCCACCAGGTCCCCCCACCCCCCTT